>JXTC01000032.1:868770-889541 GCA_002914845.1 Trema orientale
AAATAATAAATGTTATTATTTCTATCTATTTAATTTTTGTTGCTATTTTAAATAATAGGATTATTTAAAAAGGGTAACAAACAGTGTGCTCATACACACTGCTTTAGGCGTGTAACACAGAGATTTTTTCTCTGTGTTACACGCATAAACATTAATAAATAATGTGATTATTTTATGTTTATTTGATTTGGGAAATTATGATTTACCAATTATGTTAATTCCATTATTTAATAATTTGATTATTAGGATATTTGGATAAGACAAAATAGGAAATGTTTTTGAAACATTAGCTTGTGTGAAACCAAGCATTACACGTTAACTATAGGAAAATAATTAAGGTAATTTTTTTTTATTAAACGTGTAATGCATATACAAGTTGTTATCTTTATTTTGTTTCCAAATTAAAATTATATGGAATTAATTATATAAATTAAATAGATAATTTTAAAAGGATGGAAAGATATTTCAACTTAATAGGAAATAAATTTTACACAATAAATATGGTGTTATGCGTGTAAACCCTTTTCATGGGGAGGGAATTTTATTTCCTATTTAATTGTTATATGTTGTGATTCACATGGTTTTAAATAGTTTAAAACCTAAATGGAAATTTTTTTTTACACGTTAAAAATTTTTCAATAGGAGAAAATTCTACCAACCCCTTTGCCGTGTATTGAATTTCTTTTTTAAGGAAAAAATTGTTTTTTCTATTTGAATTGATATGGCAATTAATTAAATTAATTGGCCAATTTTATCAAAGGAAAAATTTCTCCTATGCGTGTAAATCAAAAGGAAAAGAAGGAAATTTTTTCTCTTACACGTTAAATAAAAAAAAAGGGGGCCGATGGATTTTTTTTTAACGCAATACATTTTTTCTCAGGCCAAGAAAAATTCCTTTTAACGTGTTGAGTGATTTTCCCTTTCCTCTAATCTCCATACTCTTGCTATCTCATGAGTTGAGACCTATAGCAAGTTTTCCTAAGAAAATAGTGTGATAGAAACAATAAGATTGTGACTATTAGGAGCCCACTCTCCTGTTCATTGGTGCTGAGGCTTGGTGAGGAAGATCGTAGTATCATAGCCAAGATAAACAATCTCATCATCAGTAAAAAGAAAAGGCTACAAGAAAGGTTTGTCATCTTTTTCTTTGTAACAGTTATTTTTATTCTGTGTATTAAAATAACAAAACTATATCGATTCCTAAACTCTAATATGGGTGTAAAATTTTGAATATTACACCCACCACTTTCCGCTGCACCATATGATGGTTACCAACAGGAACTTAAGTATTATTAAATTAGAAACAATTCTCGTCAGTGACTATTGTGTGTGTATACATAAATACATATGTGTGATTAGAGATCAACAAAATTCAGCAAGTCAAGAGACTAATAAAAATGCAATCTTGATAAGCAATTTTGAGGGCTCTTATTACCAAACAGGGTGAGCATTTTCTTACCAAGTTACTGAACTACTCAATCATAATAATATCATCATTGACCTCCATCATCATATACACCTTACTTTCAGTAAAAAAGATAAAATATCTATATTTATGCTTATGTTCTTAATTGAGGTAAAATCATTTGAAACAAATCAAGAAAGTTTAAAGAAATAAATTCAAGTAATGCATATTCTTATAAATATTTTGGAAAATTCAATATTTAAACTTTCTTTTAAGTTATTTATATTGTTACTTGAGAAAATGGAGTAAATTCAATTAGTCAAGTACACCTCCTATTACAATAAAATTCTTTATTTCATGCATACATGAGTGGAAGATGATCACCGAAGCTCTTAAAATGGAACAAAAGAAAAATAAAATGCATGAAAAAAAAAGTTTAAAAAAAATTAATGTTAGCAAGATTAAACATGTCTGACTTTCCAGCAAAGTAGGGCAGATAGCAACAAAGGTTAGAAAGGAAATCTACCTGATCAGAGCACCATAAAATCTTTCTTGTCTAGCTACCAGCTATTCCAAAGCTTTGGCATAGTGCTTAAAGTATTTACCAAGTCTCTATAGCAGAAACAAAGAACATATAAGAAGAGATTTTCCAACAATATCTCAGGAAATACAAATGCGGAAAAAAGTACATTTCTATCATTAATTTTAATGAATCTAGATATATAGCTATAGATGCAATGCAATCGGAAGATCAGCTCAAAACTAAGTATCCTAGACAGGTTTTTCAAACGCTTGCACCCTGCAAGAAACAATAACGAACAAATTGATACATAGATAAGCTATACTTTATCTCACCGCTTTGAAATACGAGTCTATTTTGTCCACAAGTATATAACTATAGTGGTCCATTATAACAATAACCAAACAAAAAGCTTCAATGAAAAGTAAAGAGGAGCCAGAGATACACACACAGTGACACACATATAATTATGTATAATTACAAATTTAAACTTTATAACCTGATACAATAAGCATCATTAGTTCATACGCTTAAGTCTGACCACAATATTTATGGAATATGATCTAGTCTAAATTAATTATTGTCTAGCATATATAGCATTATTTTTTATTTCGTTTGATTCATAATCATACAAGTACGATTTAGTTTTTCACATTATTGCCACACTCTATTTTTAGTCCAAAGAATCATCCTATTAGCTTATCTCATTTAAATTGCGAAAATAGTCACTTTCATTTAATAATTTGGGCCAATAGTTTCTTCTATTGTCCAATAACCAGTTTTTTACATAATTGTGACTCCCTAGATTCTCAATTCTTTCTAACATGTACTGAATTACCTCTAACATTTAATCTAGTTTTTTAAATAATCAGATAATATAATTAATCGGATGGCTTAACTTAGACTGTTACTCATTCTTTTTCATCCATAACATATCATATAAAAATAACAGGAGGCAGGAAACTACACTATGCCTCTTCTCACATAAAACTTGTAGAAAACTCATAAAAATTTCTCACACACATTTTAACAGAATAAACATATAAAAAGTGAGGTCTATCAAGTAAATTGATTAGCTAAAAAGAATATTAACACAAAGAAACCTAAATTTAACACAAACAGAAAACAAATATCTTGATTATCAATAGAAGATTAACACTAGTTGATCAAGAATCATCGAGTTTCAACATCAAACTTAGAAAAATGAACACAAAAAACTACAGAATCTGGATATATCGAATAAAATTGAGAGTGAAAACGAAGAAAATCCAAATAGGTCAAAAAATTGAGAGAAATTGACCTAGTTTCTTCTGGAAAACACGAAGGCAAGAAACAAGATTTAAGAATTCAGCGCAAAAACTTGAATTGATGCTTCTTTTTTGCTAATTTAGGCTTTTTGTGGCTGAAATTGTCAATTGAGCAAACTGAACTAGTCATTTATCGAGCTCAAAGCCATTGTCTTCAATATTTCGGACTCGAACTGAACCAAAGAGAAATTGGTAACATGAAAGAGAGAGGGGTCATCAGACCGTGCTAGAGAAAAAGAGAGTGTGGTCAAGGAAAGAGAGAGAGAGGGATAACTATCAAGGGAGTGATCAGTTTTGGGCGAAAATAATATTCCCTCTTACCTATAATTAACAAAAAAGGAAACACTTTTTTTACAGTGTTATAATAGGGTATTAATTAGTGTTATAATATGGCCTTACTGTTGTAGTGAATTTCGCCATAATTTTTTTTATATTGTATCAATATCTATATCTATACTTATATAACAAGCGCTAATGAAATCTTTAGATTTCTTACTTACTTCAACTTTAATTTGATTTCCACCATTCATTATTTTTTCATCCAAAGGTCTATAATTGTCCACAACTTCACAAGCTCTTCTTGCCATGTTTTCTTTTCGTTGTGGTGCCTTCATGTTTTCTTCCTCTTTCTGTCTTCCATTTTTTTCCTCTCTGCATTTGTATCTTGTCGAGTGCCCACACAAGTTGACAAAGAACAAAAGCTTTCCCTTCTTTAAGTCTGAAATGGGGTCTTTGAGAAGAGGCCTTGATTACAATCGATTGTCTTCTCCGATTGATGACCGTTGTAGATCATCTCATCGGCTGAAACTAGACCTTAATTATGTGGGTAATTAATGTGTTATGTGTACTCCTTCATTTCGAATAACTTTGCTTTGCGTTTCGATTTTGACGAATTGAATAATAATAGTAAATTTTTTATTTACACATTTCAACGGACACTCAGGCATCCTTCTGATTATTTATGAATACAGTGGGATTTTAACGTTGTTGTTGGAGCGATTGTAGCTATTTACTGTCACTGCATATCGATCTCTCTCGAATGAACAGTACAAGAGAGGCCTTTATAATAGGTTTGTTATTTTGTTTATATACTTTTCCTCTTATGATTTTGGTTTGTCGAACTTCAATTTTGGTGATAATGCTAATATCAAATTTATCTTTTTTTTCTTTTTCTTTTTTTTTTTTTTAAATGGGGTTAGGGAAATGAATAGATTGATATATACAGGGAGCAAACAATAGGGGTTTCTGGAGTTGGATTTGGTTTTGGGCAAAATGGTTCGAGGAACATATCGACTACTCCATGGATGAAAATGGAATTAGAGCTCCCTCCCGTGTCCGTGACGTGGTAAAATTGAAGATACATATATATTGAGGCTAAATTAGACTTCATAAACTTGGGTTTATTTTCTTCTATTAATTTCTATTGATAGTCGATGTGTGATGAATAAATTAAGTACAAGTTTAAATTGGCAACAATAAGAGAGGAAAATACAGGATGAGAATTAATTGCAGGTCCATTATGAATGTGTATCCTTTGCAGCTCTCATCTCTCCTTTCAGTTATAATGAACCGATTCTCAAAATCATATTAGCCAGTCTATTTCAATTCAGTCTTGGAGAATTATTATGAGTATTTCACTCCATTGAATACAACCATAGCCGATAATCATTTTTTTGAAAGTGAAGACACAAGGCACAACTAAGCTAACTTATAAATTCATTTGGAGACATGTATGACAAGTTCCAGCCTAAGAAGGGAGCTAAATGTTCAAACCTGATTAGACTATAAGGTCAATTGACATAGTATAAGTGTTTTATAGCTGAAAAGTTTCAGAAGCACTCACTCGTTCATGCTTTAATTTGTCATCACTAATCACTAAGTAGGCTTCTTAAATGTTCCTTCTATTTGTATGTAACTCATTAAAATTACAGCTTTGTCTTAGCCATTAAAGCAGTGGTTTAAGGAAACAGAAGTGGAAAACAATACATACTGGAAAACTTACAAATAATGAAATTAGATTGTTCTTCTTTTCATTTTATTAAGTATATTGTTGGCGATCGCATTCTATGTTGTGATCTTTTCTATACTTCGTCTAAACTTATCTTCTTATTAGTAAAAACTAGTGTACTAAAATTTACGTCTAAGATAATTCTAGATAATTATTATGATTCTATTTCCTTTGGCATGTAGATAAGACAAAATATCACGACCGAAAATCTAAAGCCGTGACTTTTAGTAATTTTAAGTAAAAATAAAATAAAATATTAATTTTACAAAATTTATGAAAAATAAGGTATTAGATAATTTCATTTTGATCAAATCATTATAAATTCTAAAATCATTAAAACTCTTATTAATTTTAATTTCATAAGAGAAATACTCATCAAAGTTTTAAAAAAATTTTCAACTCTCTCTTTTAGAACTTGTTGAGAAATAACAAACTTTAATAAACTGAGTTTAACTGAAATATTTAGTTCAATGTCCAAAATATGTTATACAAAATCACTTGTTGTTTTAAATACTCAATTTAACAATAAAATCATCCTCATATATCTACTTACTAATCTTAGCTAAATAACTGAGAAAGGAAAAAAGGACAACAGAGTACGAATACCCACCAGAGATTTAGAGAAGAACTGTATGTACAAGCTATGCAACTCATTTGACCATCAGGATTACTACTTTAATTAGACATACACCTGAAAATGGGAGAAGCAGGAGGGTGAGTATTCACATGCTCAGTAGAAATTCAATTACCTTTTTGAGTTGATGCAATTTTATCAAACCTGCATGGTTAATACATTTTCTCAAAATCCATTTATAAACTGAGTTTATAGAATAATTGAGATCCAGATAATCATATATTCAAAACCAAAATCAAAAATCACAAGATTGTACATATCATAAATCAACCCATCCCATGAACTCACATCCTCTCATTACGAACTAGAGTAACTCATACTACGTATACTAAGTACTCTCTACCTAATACCTATCCCAGAAAATCGGAGGGACAACTGAATGCCTACACCTACCGAGTGGGAGTAATCAGAAAATCCCGCGAGGGTTTACGGACTCTCACCGAGGGTAGGAACTATTGCCGCCTACTAAGCACCGCGATGCCTAAGATGTATCTCATATATGATCCTATGGTATGTATAATATTTAACAGTTCACAATTAACCACGCATCAAGGAATAATCAAATCATGCTTTAAAATCCCACCTGATATTATTCTGGAATTTACTGTACCATAGGCAGCAAATCCGCTGAATCACCCCATGATTTTAATTTTACAGATACGTTTAGAAGTCACACAGCCCAATTCCAGAATAATCCAAGATTTTTTAATAGTTTATTAAAATATCGTTTTATTCACGATTTTTTACAAAATAGTCATAATACACAATTTAAATTAAAGCATGTATAAAACCAAGTAATTGAATCCCTACCTCAACATGGTAGCTATACCAAGCTAAAGACGATCGAAGAAACTCCCATTAGTCATTTGGGTGTTCAAATAGTCGTTTCAGGATCCTAATAAGCTCATTTGAAAAACTGACTTTTCCACCGGAGCCTCAAATAGAAAAATAGAGATCACCGCTGAACTCAAAGCACCCAAAAATACTAGGTTAGACGTATATTTTGTCAAAAACGGGTCCCGGTACAGGACCAGCCCGTGGCACGCAAAACAGTGCTATTTGTGCCACGAAATTCTCATTTTTGTTTCTCAATGAAACATAGTGGTATTTTATATCAAAATTCATGTCTCGACCTTACTGAGTCTAAATTCGAAGTCCGAACTCAGTTTCGAGATCCCGAGCATTAATTGGTCTTCAAAATCCGAAAATTACATAAATACCACTTTTTAAAAATATTTAGAAAAATACCATCTTTTTTATTTAAAAGTAACCGTACTTTTGGATACCGTTTTAATTTTTAGCAACCGTAATTTTTCATAGTTTTTATACCTCTTTCACTTCATATAATTATCTCGAGTAAATAAATTACCTAACCATAATAATTACGTAATTATCACTTTTTCGAAGTAATTAGAAAAATACCAATATTTCTGGTTAAACTATTTTCTAAGGAATAAAGTTATTACTTTCCTATTCACAGCCCAAGGCCCATTCTTAAAGTTTAACAAACTTTTGGCCCAAATCCTATAAGTTCACGAAAATACCTCTTTTTGAATACAATTAGAAAAATATCACATTTTATATTTAAAAAAATTCTCGTTTTCCATAATTCGATTCTACACAAAACAATCATATTTAACCATGTTTTAATCTTTACTTTCACTCTATATAATTATTTTGGCCTAATTAATTAGTTTACAAATTATTTATAAAAACACCACAATTATAAATAAAAGGGAAATTTGCCAAATCTAGAAAATACTCACCGGCGGCGAGTTTGAGGTCAATGGTCGGTGGAGAATTGACGGTGAGCTCACGACGATTCGAGACGTACCGGCGGTGAGTGAAAACGACGCCGGAGTGTCGATTTTTGGCAGGAAATATGCCGCGGTGGGCGTTGTCTTCGCAGCGCTCTAGCTCCACCGTCCAAGCTCCGTTCGAGGCAAGACCACTGGCGGTGGCTTCGTCAGCGACTGAAGAGAGACGCGGGCTGGCGCGTCTGGGCGGAGGCGGTGGCGCGCTTGGTCGGCAGAAGCTCCTCCTTCTCTCCCTCTCTCGGGTCCTCCATCGTGAGAAGATGGAATACTTGGGGGTCTTTTAAGCAAAATTTTGAAACTGTAGACCCCCAATAAAAAAAATACAGATATTTTCAATTTAATATTCCAAAAATTAGAATTTACAAGATTGCCACTGAGCTTAAAATTACACTTTTGTCCCTTTAAAAATTCAGATTTTACAATAAAGTCATTAGTTTTCTTATTTGAACTGAAGTAATTCTGTTCTATCTGCGTACCATGGAAACAGGTAGTGAACTATAAATAAAATAAAACTGTTGATTCTCCTATTTCTAAAAGAATGAGTGTATTATTTTCTTACATATGGTTTTATCATGATTGTACAAACCAGATTTCTCAAGGATATAGTAGTCATTTTACAAGTTTTGGAATAAAATAATAGAAGGACTAATTTGCAAAAGTTTTAAGAAGCGGGGACTAAGCTTGCCATTGTTGCAAAAGTTGTAATTGTTGAGGAGTTTAAGCTTTGAGATTTAAGATTTGACTTTTTGATCGGACTGATGGATTATGTTTTCGATGTCATTTTTGGAGTGTACTCGTGAAATAGAGAAGATTGATATATATATATTGACTATGTTTAGAGATCGGCGCAAAAAATGAAATCGAACAGCTTAGATTTGCCTCGTTTTCTATGCCACCGGTCCGATTTTGGCCTGAACCAAATTTGACAAATTATATATCTAACCTAACTATTTTAGGTACTAAGAATTCAGTGAAGAAGCATGTTTGTTGATTTAAAGCTCCATTGAGAAGTTCGTTTTTCACAAGAGAGTGATCGAGGGTTTGGAATTGGTTCTCGACCCTCCGAATGATCGTCCAACGGCACCTTGAGATTCTGATAGCATGGTATTGCTATTCTAGTGAGGTAAAGATTTTGTTACCTCTGTTTTACATTGTTTTTTACCAAAACTTATTTTATGCAACATATGATGACAAACGTGATTTTAGAACTGTTTTGGGTATCTGTGATGAAATTTGATTGTATGATATATATATATTATATTGCTATGGGACTTTTCTGAGTGCAGATTATTTTTGGAAATATTAAATATGGTTGTTATGCTACCAGTTTTTCTATAAAACTTAATAAATTTATTTTATTGAAAAACCAGAGCAAGATTATTTTCACACTTCAGTTCCATATTGCACATGTCATAGGATCATACATGAGCACTGTGTTAGCATCATGGGTTTACAGTGTGATATTATGTGCCCCACTGTCAGTTTAGAGTCCATGAACACGTGCAGGATTTGATTTCTCTTATTACCTCTCCGTTTGTAGGCGTAAGCAATACGGTTTCGTTTCCATTGATGAGAGGATGTGAGCTCATGAGTATGGGTTTATTTGTGTTATGTGCATATGAATTGAATGGTTTTGCCTATACTGTTTTATGTATACATATAGTTTGCCGGTTTTGGACCATTATATATGTATGTTTGGATTAAACTAACCATATAAAAACTCTTCATCACAAAAATATTTTCAAATGAGGTAACTGCTTTCCTACTAGGCATTTTATGCTCACTCCTACATTCCTTCCTCAAGTGGTGTTCAGTACGATTTTAGTGATCAAGAGGATTGAGAGGTTATCTTTGATTGTAGTTTGTTGTCTTAGTAATGCTAGAAGCTTGTTGTTGTGGTGTTTGGATTATTTGGATTTGATTTGGCATTGAACTAGAATTACTACTTTCTATTTTTACGTCTGTGAACTTTATGTATGCAGTTCTGGTATTTGATATTTGTTAGGGATAATGATGATACTTGAACTTAAATTTGAATTATATTTTTCATTTATTATTCAGTCTATGTTTAATGGTATATACGAACTGTGGGAGAGGTCTACGAAATGAAATTCCAAATATTTTATTTAAATGGACCGTTTATAAAATTGAAACTTTTAAGACTTTTTTTTTTATAATAAATCAAAGAATTTCTCATCTTTATAAAATTTTACTTCTGCCATTAACTGGATTTTGGGTCGTGACAATGATGATCTTGGTTTACATCTTGGTTTTTTTGTGTGTCATTTGCATTTCTTTATGCACAAACGTCCATTACAAACATTTTTATAGTTATCTATGATCTTTTTTTTTTTTTTTTACTTCAAAACTTTTCAACAGGATTATGTTATACGTAGTTTACTTGTAGTCTCTCATAGTTTTATGCTTTCAGCCTCTACATACAAAAAAATATGATAGTATATGTATTTTTTATTTTGGCTATAGTAACAACATGGTCGTTGTTCAAACTAATGGAAATTTGGACAGTTGCGGATGCTAGCTTAAAAACTCAAACTACTTTGCATTCACTTATATATGTGTTATTTAATTGAAGGAATCAAATACCAATTCCAAATCCCTTTTTTTCTATTCAATTCATACAGGTTCTTACTGATATTTTCTTACATTCACTAGTACAAGGACTTTAAAATTCCAATTTTGTTACAAAAATGTTATGAGTTGATCGGTTTTTTAAATGTTTCCCTGCCTATTTTTTGTGGGCAAGTTATACTCTTCTATATTATTTAGTATTATGGACCTCACGCATATTTTGATAATGTTTTATATTTTATTATATTTTGGCTTTTTGTTGAATCGTTTTGGTTTGTGACAAAATATGAACCGGCTATGGATGGTCCGCAAGAATAGTCAGCTAAGATCCAATTCATAACTTGGCTCATGAGCATATAAAACCTTTATAAATATCAAATGACTATTATTTCTTCTTAATGGATTGTTTACATATTGAATTTGATTCATCAGTTGTAATGAGTGTACGTGTTTAAATCTTGATTTATGCTTTCAACACAATCATTAATTCGATCTTATTCTACAAAGGCAAATTAAATTTTCTTGTAATAAAAAAAAATTCTCATGATTACCTTACAAATGTGAAATCCCTACTTTATTTAACACAAACTATCTAATCTGTAAAAAAAGATATATTAGCAGTTGGCATTGCAATTTCTTTTATAAGGTGTTAGATATAGAAGAAATGTTGTTAATGTGCCTAGGGCACGTGCTCAAACTAGTCTTATATAATAATCTCAAATCAACGAATATACTAATTAAACATATTATAAAGTCACATAACACTGATTAATTTATGGCAATGTGGTTAAACTAACAAGCTATAATAATGCCAATATTTATCACCAAAGTAATATAAAATCATATAAATAATATACATCATATAGATTTAATTTCTAAAATTAATTTTTTTCGGATTATTAAAATCAGTGACGAAAAAACCTCAAATTGAGTAAAAACATTTTAATACTTCAAAATTTAGCCCAAAATTGGTCTACTTGTTCAAGTTGAAACATAAATCAACAAAAAAAGAAACAAAATTACATACTCATCGAGAATTATAGTGATTAATCGTAAAAAGAAAAAAAAAAAACCTAGAAAATGAGGCACAAATAATTGTTAAATGCTAAGTACTCTTAAATATGTTAAGTATATAGAGCTTACCCAAGTTGAATGCAGTTATTTGAGCTAAATGGGAGTGATTTTGGCGATCAAAATCGTTGGAATGAGGCAAGCTTTCGACTGGGGAAAAGAAAGAGAATGAGCACCAAGTTGGCCTCGACTCTCATTTATATGACTTTTAATGACAATTGTAATAAAATCGTCATTAAAATCCTTTCTTGGCTACAACAGCCGATAAAGGTTTAAAAGATATTTAACTTTTCTCGGCGGTTGTATTAAAACTACCGAAAAAAGTAAAATTTGAGAATGAATGATAATTAAAGATTAGACCTTGATGAGTAGATTATCTGCCGAAAAATCAAATACCGTTTAAACTCAAACATTTGTGTGTGTTCAAGTATTTTTATTAGTTTGATGTGTTTTTTTGTGTTTTTTGTAGATTTCGTAAATAATTGAGAATCTAGGTAATTTTGTTAAAAAATGATAGTTTTGAAGCATTTTGAATCAAGTCGGGACTCAACGAGATGAGCCAATGCAAGTAGGGAGAAAGAATGATGCAAAAAGGTTCCAAAAGATGTTAAAAAACAACCCCCAGGCAGCAAGGGTGGCGTAATGGCACCTTATTGTTGCAATAGTAGTGCAGTTGTGCCACCTCAATGTTGCAGCATGGTGCAGTTGCGCCCCTGATGCATCCTAAATGCGTTTTTAGCTATTTTAATAGCTCGGATCATCCCATTTTTACGATCTAATGGTGGAAACTCATCCATGCTTAAGTGTGCTTGAATTTGACCTAGAAGAATAGCTTAAAATGGGATGGAGGCACAATTTTAAGGTGTGGAGAAGTGGAGAAAAAAACACAAGAGAGGCACGTAAATTCCTAGAGAGAAAAAGCTTGGAGTTGGAGATTCTTGAAGAAGATTTTGGAGAATTTCTTGAAGATTTAAAGACTTGAAACTTATCTCCACAAGAATTTTTCTTTTCTTTTTTCTCACCCGAATCTCTGTTGAAATTTCTATGAGGCATATTTCATAAACTTGTTCGGTTATTATGAATTTTTAGTTGAGATTCGTATTAGAATTTACTATGATTGTTTATATTTAATAGCTAGAATTTGATATACCCTTTTTAATGTTATGTTTTGATTATTTTGTTAATTGTTAGTTTTATTTCTTTTCTCAATTTATTTATGTTTCTCTCTGCTTAATGATTCTAATTTATTTGGTCAATGAATTAACTTAAGTTGTAATTTTGATATTTAGAAGAGATTAATTTCATAATCCAGAATTAATAAACATAGTTTAGATTTGTTGTGAGACCAGGAGGAGATCAATACCTAGATAATCACTTTAATAATTTTAGTTGTTTAGGTTATTGTGAAACTGGGAGGTGAGCGATATATTTACTTATATTTGAGGGCTTATACTTAATAAACACTTAATTAATCGGGTTATATAAGAATATCAACTTAGGTTAGTTAGGTATTTTATTCCATTTAACACTCAGGAGAGGTAATAATGTTAAACTAGGTCTTTCGATTAGTGAGTTGAGTGAAATTAAGCCAGTAATTACTTAATTTGGCGAACATAAAAATAATTAAGCATAATTAATTCTTAGTACATTCTTGCATAGTATTATCGATATTTTATCTATGTTTTATTCCTTTTATCTTTGTTCTTATTTATTTCACTTTTAAATTCATTTAATCTTTACGCCTAGATAAAGTTAGGTTATGATAATTCAGGTACTTAGCGATATTTAGCACCCAATCATTGTGAATTGACCCTTCTTGTTGCTATACTTATTGGTTCTGATTTTTACTAGAACAAGCTAGTTAGTCAATAGGAGGTGAAATATAAATAGTAAATTTGATTTTGGGTGTTTAACCGGCAACATAAATATTTCAATTATCAGACCTTTTTTTTGTAGTGATAATTTTAATCTTAATTATGTAGTGAAGATTTTAAGAATTTGATCTTCAATAGTTTCACCTACGATTGAACATACTCTCTCAGACAATCAATGCTTGACTTTTTTTTCTCTAAAGAATTCTAACGTGTTCAAAGTTACGAACACCTTTGTTGAAAACAAAGATTCTATTTTCAGTGTGTGCAGCTAGTCTTAGTAATCATCAATTGTATAGAGACTTGAATCTACTAGAAATGAGAGCTACCATAAGACTTGCATGTAAGCCGCCATCTTGAGTTACTTATGAGAGAATTATGATAACTAATTGAGAGTTGCAAAATTAATTCATGTGAAGGCTAGACAATATGATCACTACAAGAAAAAAGCCTTATAAGGACGACAATTGTCAACAATACTGACTAGAAAGTCATCTGTGTAGGTTTATACAAAAGACAAAGTCGTGGTAACAAGGTCTTTGGCAAGAATTTATCAGTATAGACCACTATACCAATGACATAATGGATCATCTGTAAAAGAAACTATAAAGCGACGACACATATCATCGCCATAAAATATTTGAGATCATGTGAAACAAAGATATAGCAACACAACAAAATCGTCGCTATAGGTCTTTTTTTTTTGGCGAAAACTGATTTAAGGGAGAAGTATCTAGAATTCCAACTAGCTTGGCACACCATCCACTGATTAATAACTCTAAAACCAACAAATAAATTTAAAATATTAAAAATAAAAATTTTACAAAGTCAAAGCAAACCAAAAGGTAACCCAAAACAACAGACTCGAGAAACAATTCCTTTGGATAAAGCCTCTCTAAAAAAATACATCATTAAAATCTAATCTAGACTAAACCCAGTGGAAAATTAATATAGACAAGGAAAAAGAGTACATTATCTATGAGTTAGCTATAAAAATGATAAAAGTGAGTCGGGATCACATCCCTTACAACTAAAGAATAAGTAAAATCAGGGGAAACATGCCAAAAAAGATCTTGAGAAGCTTGAATTCCATATGAAGCCATATAGTTTGCAAATTGTTTATCTTCTCTATAGATATGAGAGACCCAGAATTCCATTTTCTCCAACTTGTGAAGACGGTTAAGCCATTTGGCTAGTAAGTCCAATGAACATATGTTAATTTGGTAGCAAGCAAATGAACCATAAAGGTGGAATCAACTTCAATCCAAAGTGATACTTTAGAGCAAAAAATCTACGATTGAATTTTATTAAGGCCAATAATCACCAATGTACTCTACAACCATCTATATCTTATCGGAATCTACTTGGAATGCTTGGGATTGTACTTGCAAAAGAGACTTCGACACTTAAATCAGCAAAAGTATCCAAAATTGAATGAAGCACTTGTTATTTTTAGGCAATTAACATCGAGTATTTCACTACGAATAGGATTTTTTGTAGTTATTTAGTAATAATACCAAATTAGAGACAAGTATTTAAATAAAATTGAAGAACTTACCCAATCTCAGTATTCAAATCACAAATTTTCAGAATTTTTAGAGTAAATAACTTATTTAAAAGATTTGAAGATTACCATTATCTTATCATAGTAGGACTAATTTTGAAACGAGTGAAACTAGTGAGAAATCCTGACAATCAAATTCTACTCAAATGGAGCACTTAGGTCAGCTATATTCAGGTTAGCTAGAATATAGCATATTAAATTCGAGTCAGTCATATTCCATCCTACTAGATTTGGGTCAAGCTAAAATAGTCTGATTGAAATTAGTCTTACCCTAAGTCCAACAACTTGACGTATATGACCGAAATCCACTCATATATAAAATAGATGACTGGAATTAGTATGTCTCAAACCAAAATAACCACTTTTTATCCATTAAAAGCTAGCATGACTAAAACATTTTATTCATGACCAAGAAGATTGAGAGATACGAAGATCGCTCTCAAGGCAGGTCTATAGCCTTAATAACTACTGAAATCAAAAGTTAAACCAAGGTGTCATCGCTATAAGTCTGAGCTAAAGAGACATTTTGAATTTTATGTTATCGGTTTAGCCACTAAATTTGTTATTTTTTAATTTTTAAAAAATATTTATAGTCTATGACCTTTGTCATTGCTTTAGGTTTTTAATTTTTTTTAAAAAAATAATTAACTAATTAGTTATGTGTTTATAATTAACTAAAGTAAATATTGTAAATTAATAATAAAAATTTGGGGACCTCTATAGTAGGGTTACCATAGATAACCTTATATAGGGCTTTTTCTTCTTTAAGCCGTATGATGAAAATAAAACTGATCTAAAGAATCAGTGTATTGAAAAATGGGATACAATGTAACACAGAAAAAGAATTCAACACAGAAAAAGACTAAAAAAAAAAAAATACTTCTTTCTCTCGCTGCTACATTTTCTTTCTCTTCATCTCTTTATAACTTTAGTCTTTCTTCCTTTCCAATTTAAATCATAGATTTGGGCTTGGCTACTGAGGAAATTATGAAGCCAAAAAGATAATATGATATTTGTTCGTATTTTATGTCCTTTTAGATTTGGCAGCACTCTAATTTGAATTTGGGTTTTTATTAGCAGGTTCTCTTTGCCTCTTTAAAAAAGAAAAGCAAATCAGAGCATCACCATGGATGGAGATGCAGATCTTCTACTTGAATCCCCACGCCTATCTACTTGAAGAAGTAAACTCATACTCATATCCCATTGCAAGAAGGCACTCAAATTTGAAGTCAAAAACATTCTAAACTAGGGTAGGAGAAAAAAAGGAATGGCTACACTGAGAAACCCATGTCTGTCTGAATAACTTTCGTGAATCACTCTTTTCTAATAACAAATATTCTCACATGATTTCAATTAGAAGGAACAATTTTGTCACTTAAAACTCAACTATATAATCTTAAACAGAAACCAATCAGAATTCTCGTTAGAAAATATTTGGACATGTAGTATCTTGTATTAATTGAAATACACAAATTGAAGTTTGATATTTGGCTGGTTTTTTTTTTTTCTTGAATCTAAAGAGACCCAAGTCATAGGTACACAAAAATAAAGAATTAAAACACCATAGATTCAAGATTAATGAACCTTAATTTTCAAGAATATCAAAAAAGTAAATTTCTAAATCGTAAAGCTAGGGAAAAAAAAAAAAAAAATCCTAGATCAACCATCAACAACTAACTTATGCGACTGGAATCCCAAACCATAAATGCTCAACAAAAAAAAATGATGAAAAACACGAATGATTATTATTCAAGTAATACTCAATCTTCTGTATAGCCTTATTTTCCAAACCCAGAAAAAAAAAAGGAAATGTAAAAATTATTGATCACGGTTGAAGATTAAGATATATTTTGTGGGAGGAAGAAGATCAGAAGTTCAGTGAGCGAAGAAAGATAATGATAGAACTGGGCAAGAGAGAGACCGAAAGATGGCTGATAGAGGAGAGAACGACTTTTTTCTTTATTTATTATTTTTTTTTTTTTGAGTTTATGTTTCGTGTATTACTACATACCAAAAGTTCCATCCACTTACTATCATAATCAGCATTTAATTTTGATCCTGTGGTCCAGAAGACATACCCCTAAGTATGGCTAAAAACTGAGGCCCTACTATTGCCTTGCCTAAGTTTTTATGCTATAAAAGATCATAAAAAATTTGTGATGGAACCAAGTGACAGAGTCAACTTTGTTAAGTGGTAGTTTGGCTCCACTTTATCCCAAGCAATATTAAAGAGCAGTGCTAGTGGTGCCCAGCACCACAGTGACATGTCTGTTTGTCACTGGATGATTTAATTAATAAACTGGGTCCCATATAGGCCCCACTTAAATTATAATTATGATTAGCCAGTGACAGACTGACACATCACTGTGGTGCTAAGCACCACTGGTGCCATATAGCATTATTCAATATTAAAAGGGCATGTCTATAGGAGAATGCCCTTCTTTTGCCATGTAAGCTCTTAATTTTGTGCTGTGGGATGGTGAGAAATGGTAGTTGGAGAAATGAGTGTACGAGAAATGTGATGTATTGTACCAAAACTCAGAACAGAAAAAGGATCCAAAAAAAAAGAGCCTTATCTTTCTTCCTTCTTCCTTTTTCCTTCATGCCTTTACCTCAATGACTAAATAGTCCGTGAAGAAAAATTTTCAAAAAAATATTGAATTCTTTAAATAAAACTAATTACGGAAATAGATATAAATGGTATTATTTCTCATAGAATAAAAGTCTTTAAATCTTTCAAACAAAATACATAATTAACACCATTGATTGTCATCAAAAGAAAAATCTTGAACTTTGGTTTTGAACCCATTTTCGAATAAGTGGTAGAGGTAGCTTCATTTGAAAGAAAAAAAGAGAAAAAAAAAATTGAGATGGAGAGCAGAGAAGTAAAGCTCTCTCAAATATTCAAAGAAGATGAAGCTTTGCACATTCTTTCACAGTCTGCTTCTCTTCTTTTATTTTTGAAGAATGTCATGTGAAATGAAACAATCCATATAAATTCAATGAAAAAAACTTGTTTAGGGAGTGTTTCTTGGGCTTGCTCATTCTTTTTTAGTTAATTTCACTTTTGTTTATATGTTTTCTTTAATTGCAGAATCCTCAAATATTCATTTTTTACCATTATCTCAAAAATATTATCACCTATTGTAGAACTCAATGATTATTTCTTATTTATCTTGAAAAAATTAGGGGCACACATTAACGTCCAATCTTGGTCACCGAAGAAGGTAAAAGATAATTAAAAAAAAAAAAAACCCAAAACTTGCATAGAAAATGGCACTCATATATCGGCCATAAACTCCAAATAATCCGTAGCTCAAGGTAAAAAAAAAAAAAAAAAAATCCACATAGTTAAAAAAAGAGTATCATTGTGGCTAAAATATAAAATTGGGTTTGAAGGATTTGTCTTTGTCTCTTGAAGAAAAAGGGAGAGAGATAATACCAAAGAGAGTAAAAAAGGAGAGATCATTCAGTTTTAAGCTTTTGGATTTGAGTAGAGAAAAAGCTATATGGAGAAAAAAAAAAAAGGGAGAAAGCATGTCGGATCTATTGATCTGAGGGGTTTGGAATGTATAGCTTAAATCCTATGCAACGGAGTGTATTTGAGCAAAGCTATTGGGCCTGTTTGGTTCGTCTATTTGAATGTGTGTATTTGAATGGAAATTATAGAATGTGTTATAATTGGAATGGGAGACATTTGAATGGAAAAAATAGTGGAATGTGTTGTAATTAGAATGGGAGCATTGGAATGGACCATTCAAAAATACCTCCTCCCCTCCATTCTCATCCAAGACACAAAAACCCATTCAAATAGTTGATGTGACTGATAAACCATTTGAATAGAAAAAATGAATTGTTGAAACAAACACCCATTTCAAAAGACCATTTAAACGGAAAAATTGGAGTTGTTGAAACAAACACCAATTCAAATGGATTTTCCATTCCAATGGAATGGAATGGTTGAAACAAACGGGCCCATTATTATTCTGACCGAACCTTATATTTGTAATCAGATGGTTTATATCAAATGCCCTTACATAAAGGTCATATTAGGACAGGCCTATTATAGCCGTGCCCTAAAAACTTTCATATCTAAATCAAAGTAATTTCATATTTAATTAGAAGATAATCAAAATAAACCACACGAAAATATAAAGATGAACAAAGCCCAGACAAATATAAATTTAGTGGAAAAAACACTTATAACTTTAAAATTAAGGTCACATACAACCCTAGCAGTGATAGATCTCCCCTTTGATCTGGTTGAAATCTAGATATAGGAGACATAACAATGGGATAATAATTTATTTCAATAAAGTTCGAAGCTCGTGAATGAAGCCATCAATATGAGAAGAATCGAATTCCTCGCGAGAAATCAGCTCCCGCAACTTGGCGCGGTTGGCTCTTACCCCCTTCCCGACCTCATTGTCTTCTTCCATCACAGTCTTAATCGCTTTGCAGACGCTTTCTCTGGTAAACAACCCATCTTCTTCACCTTTCTCCACTTCAACCCCAGCCTTGAATGTGTTCGCCATTAGCCTAGCATTGTGTATCTGATCACCTCTATTCGGTATCAACACAAGCTGGCCTTTGCTCATGATCAACGCCTCCAACAACGTTCCCCACCCGCAGTGAGTGACGATGCACCCAATAGATGGGTGCTTCAAGATTCGCAGTTGTTGAATCCAACCTCCATGAACCACTCCTCTTCCCCCAACTCTCTCTGAGAACCCATCTGGCAATGCTTCGTCGATGGACTCAGCCCCAACGGGCGTTCTCAGAGCCGCCAAAAATGCAAACCCAGAAAGCTCCAAACCCAACACTAGTTCTTGGAACTGGCCTTTCGTCAAGATCACCTCGCTTCCGAAACAACAGTAGATTACCGAACCGGGCTTGAACCGGCCTAGAAAGTCAACCCATCTTTGTTCTAGAGGAGAGGTTGGCAGGTCCGGTATAAGTGGTCCTGTAAGTGGCAGTGGCTTCCCGAACTCTTCTTTGAGGTAGTCGACGAAGGGGCCGTCGATTTCTCTACACCCCTTGACCGCTATAGCTTCGCACTCGCTCAAGCTCATAAACAAGCGGTCGAACAGGGGAACGCCGCCGAGCTTGAGAGTTGTCATCGTAAGATGGTCTCGTGCTTCATGGAGATGGAGGTAGATGGACGAATCCGGGTAGCCTGGTGGAGGTTTCATTATGTCAGCCTCGGAAGCTCGTCTTCCCTTCAGGCTGTGAAGATGGCTCGAAGGGGCAGCGTGGCAAGCCGTGGCTGCAGGACAAACGATCGAATAATGCAATGATATGATGCCTAAGGGGCGAGCCAATTTGGGAATCCAGTAAGCAAAATCGAAGAGGACGAAGTCGGGTTTGAGATCACGTAGGAGGAGTTGAATCTCGGCTTGTGTTTTGTCCATGGCCGTCATGATGTGTGAGATTAAGGAAAAAGGCACGTCATTAGTGGTCTCGGCGCCGGAAGGGAGGCCGTCCACGAGGGGGAAAGTGATTGGATAGAAGGTTATGAGATCCGGGAAGAGATTCAAATGGCGCATCTTGGATTCTGTTTTGGGTGGGATTAAGAAGGAGACTCTGTGGCCTCTTTGGGCTAATTTGTTGGAGAGGTGAAGGAATGGGGTAATGTGGCCGAAAGCGAACCACGGGTACATTGCTATGTGCATTGTAGAAGATGATGATTTCGTGCCTGTGAATATCAATTGAAATACTGATTATTTGAAGAAAGAAAAATTGATCAGGACAGTCACTTATACAATCAAAACCAAGCAATAATTAAGACCTTGTGATAGTCATAACTGAAGTACTTATATTGAAAATATAATATTACCTGTGTTTTAGATGCTTGTTAATTAAAGAAATGTAGGCTCGGGAGTTCGGAAGTTGAAGACGCAAACTAAGAAAGGCAGGAAGGAGAGAGAGAAATTTTATCATGTGATTTCTTCATAATCTCAATCGATATATATATATATATATATA
>JXTC01000032.1:902151-918320 GCA_002914845.1 Trema orientale
GCCAGATAGATATGTCTAGCATGGTCGAGTGCCTAATTTGAAGGTATTGATATACTACTCGACATTGATTCTAGCGTGGTCGATGAGTTGTCGAGCGATTAGGTCGACATTGATTGTGACATTGCTCGATAATGGTTTCAAGTGTTGTCTAAAAAGTACAGCATGTCAGCACTCGACAAGGCATCTAGCAATTCGACAGAGAGTCTAGCAACTCGACAGGATGTCTAGAAACTCGACAGGGAGTCTAGCAACTCGACAGGGTGTCTAGCAACTCAACACCCTTGTCTAGCCAGATCTGAGCGTCTTCTTCAACCCAGATCGTCGTCTTCTGCAATTCTGAATGCTAGAAATGAGCTTTCTAAGCTCAAAAATTACCCACAGACTTCATATTTTTTACTATAGTCTTAATTCCTACTCAAAAGTATATTTGAATCTACCAATCATACAAAATCTTAATAGAAAAAAAAAAAAAGATTTATGAGTGTTTTTTTAACTTACTTGATTTGAAGCTAAAACCTGGAAAGATACTTGAGGAAGAAAGTCCGATTAGGAAGTTGACCACGTTCTTCACCGTTAATGGGCGTAAATGAACCAAATCTTTATATCAGTTAAAATGTGATGGGAAAAAGAAAGGAAAAAAAAAACGCGATGAGAAATATGGATGAGCGGCGAAGAAGATGAAAATGATGAAAAAAATAAAATAAATGAATTCTAATATTATCTCTAAGGGCATAATTGTCTTCACAATAATATTTTAAGTTAAGGGGTCTAGAGTCTAAAAAACTATCAATATGGGTTTACTTTCGTGAAATGACTTTGTAAAAAGTCTATTCTTCCAATCACCCCCAAAAATTCTTCACATTTCTTATAATTGGGTCAAACTTTTACGCCCTATTTAATTTTCTAAAAATACCACTTTTTGTGCCTTATGCCATGTCTCTATGCTCATTTTCTGGTTTGCTTATTTTTCTCTTATATTTTGCAAGCATAATTTCTGAATAGGACATTTTTTGGGCCAAGACTCTTTGGGCCTTACTTGCGTCCCGAAATATCACTTTTGCATGACGGGCCATAATTCTTGCACTCATTGCCTCACATGGTCAATTATTTGCATTATTTTTATATGCATAATTAAATCTCCTAGTGCTAGATTTTGTGCCTAAACATGATTATTCTCATGCACACCACTTTGGGTTCCTATCACATTCATATGCACTAATACTGTTATTCTCGAAATCTTAAGCATGATAAAAGACCCATCATTTCCACAAAAATTCTTCAGACCGGCACCTTTGATAACCCTTTTTCACTTGAAGTTATTCCATGGTCATATTTTATCAATCTTCTTGCATTTTTTCGGACCAAAGAAAGAGAGAGAGAATTTTCTAATTCATAAAAACTTCATTTCATAAAATATAAAATCATATGGGGATATTTTACATACAATATAAAATTACATGGAATTAGCATGTTTTCTTCCTTACTCTAGTGCTAATTCCCTTTCTAAAAAAACTCGGAGGATTACACTCCTCCGTTTCTAAAACTCCTAATAGACATGGAAGTCCAACTTCCATGACTATCTTGTTTTAGGCTTTGCGACCTAAAACAAGAATTTTCCGTAATAAGTCATGGCTCATTAGCCATGACTCGCTAATCTCCCTCTTCCCTCTCGCTGGAGACTTTGCCCTTGTCAATAATCAATGAACAAAAGGAAAAGTCTCCGGCAAGCCAAAGGAAGAGAGAATCTTATGATCTCAGTCTAATCCTTAGACAGAAGTTCTAAAAGAATCCTCCTCTTAGATGTATCGACGACAATGTCGGTAAAAACATCTAAGAGCTTCCAAATTTCATTCGGGGATTTGTCGCGACCCTTGAGCCGTACTATGTCTCCTAACTCTTCAATGGAGCCTTGTAGTACATCCTTGCTTCTCCAATCCGTGGTAGTACCCCACGTTGTCCCCATGTGATTTGCTTGAGTCAAACCCAAGGACAATACCCTCAAGACTCTCCTTTTCATTTTAGCTCTTATGGAAAAGACTTGATTTTGTTTTGAGTTCTTTTCCATACTCCCTCTCTCTCTTTCTCTCTCTATTTCCGAGTACCCCTCCACTAATTTTCTTCTTCTTTTCGGGTCCTCTCTTTACCTCTTATTTTGTTGCCAAAATAACACAATGCATGGCTGAAATAACCATGCAAACCCGAAAGGTCCTTCTCCTTGAATTCTCCGCCTCTCCCTCTTATCTTTAACTTCTAAACCATGCATGACCTGAACACACTTGCATATTAGTCCAAAAGGGCAATGACACACCCTGCCACTCTTATTGTGAAATGACCACACAAGAAAGCTTGTGAGCCATGTGCACCGCCTACACTCTCCTCTCTCTTTCTTTCTTTCTCTTGTCCACTTGCATGATCATATATGCATTTAGCCGTGTGTAAGAGGAGTATCTCGGGTCCCTCACCCCACTTGCGACCAAAATGGCCACTATTCATGCATGATCCCTTTCCTACACAAAGCTGAAAAGCTTTGTTACAGCCGCCCAAGCTATATAGCTAAAGATAGGTGTATATCTCTCACACAACACCTCATCAAACTCATGCATCTCTCTCTCTTATGTGTTGTTTCAGCTGAAACAAGAAAGGAATATTCATCTTGTTCTTTTAACTCATTCTAGCTCCACCATCTTGTCCTTATATCACTCTTTTAATAATTTGGCACAACATCCAAGTGTGCTATTTTAATCAAAACCCACCTAAAAATGGGCTCGGGTACCAATCATCCCTTTAAACACATGTAGGTAGATATATGAAATCTTGCATCTACTTTTCACATGCCTCATACACGCACACAACACACCTGTACGTGTCCTCTCTTTCTCATGCATGCATGCAAAATTTTTCTCTTATCAAAGCATGCATTAATTACTTCATTAGCAACAAAATACTTATGATAACATGCATATTTAATTAATATCAGCCATGCAAATTACTCGTGCATGTGTTAGTAAATATTCTCTATATAATTTTGGACGCACCTTCTTTACTTAATATTCATTTTATAAATAATTAAAGTTATCTGTATTATCTTGTACTTAAATCAAGAGTTTAGTATCTTCCATGGCAACTACACATTGTGTGTCTACTTTTCTCAAAATTGACAGGTATATTTACTCTTATTCACGAAGGAATGTAGTATTTCTCATTTACTTTGATGACTACATCCATCTATTATGCTTGCATGCATTCTCTCTTATTCACGTATATATTAAAACCAAGTTTTTATTTATAACACAATGAGCACACAAGGCTCGAGGAGGTATTCTATCTTCTTTTGCAGAAAACTCTCCTTACTAGTACACAAAAGAACTCAACCTAATGGTAGGAGCCACGAGATCCGTGGTAGCGTCGGCTCGGATATCTTCGAGACCCTCGCCGTCCCATGGAAGGTTGAGCACCATGAAACGGGGGTTGGGACTCTGCATATGGCGTCAACACCGGTACCAGAATAACACGGCTTCGAAGGTCCCAATATAGTTCTCGCCAACGAGCAATCTCTTCATATGCTTCCATCAGATTCGTCTCCGCCATTCTGAGACTTGCTTCCAAAGTGGCGATTTTCTGCTTAACATAAGACTGGACCTCAGAAACATGCTCAAAAGCATGAGTAGCATGCATCTCAAGTTCCTGAATCCTCTGGACATAATAGCAAAGTTCAGCCCGAGAACGTAGTTGTATCTCGCTTAGTTGATCACTTAATGCATTCACCTGAGCTTGGAGGTTGTCTACACTAGCTTGACCAACCCGAGGAGATACTGGAGTAGGAGGAGGTGATGATGGTGAACCTATTATAATATCCAACGAACCACTTAAAGAGGAAGGCGAAATTCTCGAGTAAATCCCCGACGAGTCTGAAACTGGGCTGGGAGCCATGACCGAAACAGGAAGCAAATAGATATGCTTGATGTACAACCGAAAGGAAGACATGACTCACAAGATGACTATAGGACCCCTTTATTTATAATATTTGATAAGCTCCGGTGAATGGTCACATCTACCATAGCTTAAGGGACTTAATGTTTTGGAGTTTTCCTGATTTTTAGAAATTAATCCAAAAATATAAATCTAGTATTGATTAAGTACTTGATTAAGAAGATTAATGAGGCTTAATTGGACGACACACTCCTCAAGCGAAACGACACCAACTTAAAAGAAACTATGTGTAGCATGGGTCAAGCTACATGTCACTTGAAACCAGGCCAGACTACATGTGGTTCTGAGGCAAACTACATGTCGTACGGCCTAAACAACATGCCGTTTGGGAGTGATACCACCTAAGCTTGAAACTACATGTCACACAAGTTAAACTACACGCTGTTGGAGCCTCCTCTTCCTCAAGAGCAAGCCGATTCTAAATGTCTAGAATGTCCTAGAACATTCTTTAGCCTAAACATTAAGCTAAAGCTACTTACAATGGAAGAACTTGTACCATAAGTTCTTAGACTCTAAGATATCTTGTAGTTAGAAGTACTTATTGCTTAAGCACTTCTACATTAAGACTAGATTGAGCCAATATGGGGCTGCCACCTAGTCACCTTGTTACTTAAGTTCCCTTGTAGATTAAGGCATGATATTGCCTATAAATAAGGGTGCTCCCCCTTTTGTTTGTAACCGGATGGTTTTGGAGCTCACAATCTATAAAATACAATTGTCTTTCCTCTCTTGTTATCTCACGTTCTCTCTCTTTCTCTCTTGCTCTTTAATTTCTCAACCAAGTTCCCTCTCTATCTCTCTTGTATCCTTGTTATTCTTGTTATTGCTCTTGTTATTATCTTTGAGTTCTTGAGCGCATCCGAAGTCACCAAAATCCCATCACTCTTTCATGCCATCTATAACAACTCCACCAACATCTCTTTTCCTCGTCTTTCTCTCAACCCGTAGCCTTGCCTTATAGCACTACCATCATAATTTCTCTTTTTTCTTTTCCTAACCGTGGTTATACCATTACCACCATCATCTTGCCATTTCTACTCCACGTTATTGCTATCGTATTCACCATCACCCTACCTCACTCATCTCAAGCCCGTGGTCACATCTATACTATTGTCATCGACCTACAACTAAGTACTTATCTCTTTAATTCTTATACTATACTCACATATCTCTATATATATCTTTATATATGTTCATGCATGTGTAAAAACTAGCTAATAAATTCCTAGTACTTGGTATATATCTAATCATTTAAATAGGCTTAAGTAATTTTGCATGTACCTATTCTTAAGCTCACTTTTATCTAATCATATATTCAAGGCCCAATAATTATTTTGTATCACTTTCTATTTCATGAGTAGTTTTATATTATTTTCTTACTAGTCAACCATTTTTATATCCTTTTCTACTATCTAGTTATTTTTACGTAGTCTTTTCTACTAACTTGCTTTACAAGTCTTTTTCCATGCAGCATATAACCCTCGCACTTTAGTGATTTGTGGGCCCCGAGCTACTCTCCTCGAACTCCGTGTTCGACCTGTGGCACAAGTTCGGGATTTCGTGTTCTCTTACTAACCTTCATTTATTTCTGTTATTATTATTTCATTTATCATTATCTCTAATAATATGGCTGGACTTACCGCCTAATAATTCTAACCCTTCTAATCAACTGGCGCATGGACGGTATCGCCTTCGTCAGTTTCTAATTATCTGTTTTTCTGCATTTAACCCCTCTAATTAACTGGCACATGGACAGTATCGCCTTCGTCAGTTTCTAACTACTTATTTTTCTGCACTTTATTTCTGTTTCTAACTTCTAGTTAACACCATGGTCGGTTTATTGGCCTCCGTCAACTAGATTCTTTATTTATTACTGCATTATTATATTATTGTCGATCCGTAAGCTAGTTATCCCTACAACCACCTGCGTACAGGGACGCCGTGGGAAGTGTCGTTCATCATTGCGACCGCCTATCGGGATTTCGATACGTATTGTCAGCGTTGTGATAACACTTACGTTATTATTACGCCATTATCATATTAATTATTATTATATTGTAAGTACGTTATCCCTGCAACCGCTAACGTGGCAAGAACGCTGTGGGAATGGTCGTTTTATATCGACCGTCTATCAGGACTTCGACACGTAGACAGTTTTGTGATAACTCTTACACCTGCACACTAACCTTAATCTCAACTTTCCTCTGTTTTGTTTTAATTAATCACAGGTCCCGTTAATTAATCAAAGCACAAGGTCCGATCCCGAACAAATAGTATATTATTTCTCCGGAAAAAAAAATAGTTAACTACTTAAATCATTAATATAGCCGTTAAATAATGATCTATGGCTAAAAAAATATACTCGTAGATAGGTTAAATGAAAAATAAAATACCTATTGGATAAGAACATATAGATAAATATAGTATTAGATTCTTTTACACATAAAGAGGGAATGATCATTGAAATAGAAAAAAAAGAGAGGCGCTAGAGAGAGTCTCCAGATCAGCGGCTAGAGATCGTTTTCTTTCTTTTCTTTTCTTTTTCTTCGGGGGAAAAAATGATTAAAGTGGTGTAAAGATTTTACTCCTAATTATTAGGAGGGGGAAAATTGGGCACTAGGCCAGTAATAAAAAATTAATCGGCATAAATGCTTATGAGCTTTCGAATTCATTAGATTTCATCATATTTAATACATTAATTCATTATGACATCATTGACAATTTAAAAAACGCGCTACAAGTGACTATTCCTTAAACACCAGATATATGGCCCTCAAAAATAATAGTTTCCTTTTTGGCAAAATTTAGTGGCAACTATTAGTTTGTGGTACTTGAAGGATTTGTAAGTATAAAATAACACTAAGTTTACTTTTGTGGGAGCTAACCTTATTGCGTTTTCGGCAAACTATAATGCTAAATTTTATTATGGTTCAATTGTAAAGGGGAAATTAGAGTTTTTTTTTCTATTTTTTATTTTAATAAATGTGTGTTTTTCTCTTATTATAGCAAAATTATTGAATATATGCATTTTTACGCTTGATATATTTATTTATATACTAATTTTAGTTCAGAACTCGAAAATAGACATTTACTAAAAAATTGGCCTAAAATTCACGAGGATTTCTAACTTGATAATTGGTGTGATTATATATTATCAGAATAAATGTTAACAAGATGCATATATGAGACACATGTGCTCTCTTGCTATATTTATTTCATATAAACAAGCATAGATTAGCACTATAAATTAAGATTTAAAACATGAAATGGAACAGTTTAAAAAATGATTGATTAAATAAAAATCAATTGCACATTAGAACATAACTCATTTTAAAATTATTCGAAATGTGATAATTATTGATATCAATAATATATAAGGACAAACGCATCTTATGTGCTCTTTCTGTGAAGATTCAAATATAATGTCTTGCAAAAAGGATTAGCATGAAACCTTTTTCATAATTTTTTTTTTTTTTTTAAAAAGTGGGACTTAACTAATAATCTCCACTTATTACAAATTAAAGGAAAATACCTACTACTATTAATCTCCACCCCACCTCATTAAGAATAATAGATTTTCACGTCTACCTCCGCTGTGACTTGAACTTAGGACCAATATGACAAAATTTAAAGTTTACGAGTGAGACTCTTCATATTTTATGGACCAATATATTTATCCTATGAATTAACGTGGGCTCTTACTCTAACATAACACATCTTGATGTCGAACTTGATTAATGGCTACAATCAAACCATACGTCACATGCATCGTGTGTGTTTTTTTCCTTTTTCTGAATCACACGCATCATGTTCCTATGCAGCAGTAATCATCTTCATTTTTCAATTAACAGGAGAGAGAGAATGACGTATGGTACATCTGTTTTATATATTTACAAGTAAGGAGTGACTAGCATTAGCATTCCTCTCTTCTTCGTTCTTTTTTCCACTTTTATGTCTCCGTGGTTGACTGCGAACTCTAACAATATTAGTTTGTTATATTATTAAAATATGAAATATTTTGGTAAATTATTAAAATATGAAATATTTTAGTAAAGGAATAACTGCAAAAAAATATCCTGAAGTTTGAGTATTCTGCAATTTAGACCCTGAAGTTTAGACTCTGCAAAATAATATCCTGAGATTAAGAATTTCTAAAAATTAATACCCTTGACGGATTTTTTGACCAATTTTAATAAGGAAAAAACAATAATATTCTCAATTAAAACTAGATTGATCCATATTATTCATCTTAATTTTGAGGATATTATTGTATTTTATCAGTTAAAAATCAACATAGGGTATTAATTTTTAGAAATTCGTAATCTCAGGATATTATTTTACGGAATCTAAACTTCAGAGTTTAAATTGCAAAACATCCAAATATGAGGATATTTTTTTGCAATTATCTCTTTTGGTAAATTACTTCACGAGTACTTAAAGCAGTAACAGAAAAGAGTGTAAAAGAGATTGAAATCCTCTGTCCCAATTTACTGTTCCGCTTCCTGTCCTATTGCCAATAGATAGCCACGTGTACCTTAAACTAAAAGCCCACTAAGTCTTGTTTGGGAAAATTAAGGAAAATTAAAAAAGAAAAAAAAAAAACAAAATTTAAAAATAGAATATTTTCGAAAAGAAAATGGTGCTACGATGAAAGACATGAAAAATAATTTTTATTAGCTGAGAATGATTAGGATGCTTCTTGATTCAAAATTAATCGGAAAGAAAAAAAAAAATTGATGCTTTCAAGTTTCAACGAATGCCAAAGTTTTTATTTTTTTATTTTTTTTTTAGTGCAATATACTGTTTGTATTTTCTCTTTCTCCTCTTTATTTACAGGGATCTGGTTTGAAAGGCTATTAAATCATTTTTTTTTTGTCTTTCCGTTGCTTTTTTGCTTTCAAATATATATTGTTTTCCGTTTATTTGGAAAAAAAAAAAAAGAGAAATTGCAATAGTTTCAGATTATGAAGAGCTCATTGTATAGAATGTTCTTGCCCTCTGCACTTTAAAATTCTGAGAAAGGGAGACTTTTCCCTTTTGTTGCTTTTGAATATCTAATGGGCATATTATTCCTTCTATTTATTGTGTGTTATTTCTCTTTTTTTTTTTTTTGTAGCAATACTGAAATTTAGTTGTTTTTCTTGTTTTATGAACTTAGTGATGATTAAACTTGAAGTGAACAAAGCAAACAGAGTTTGACGATAAGGGGGGAAATAGTTTCTCGGTTTGGGTTACTGTTAACAAAAGACACAGACTGTCACGGCTCAACTTGAAATTAAAAATTAATAGAAAAAAAAAACACTTTGCCATTTTAGGTTCAGATTTCTTTTTCCAAACAAGGCTTAGTGGGTCTTTAATTTAGGGGACACGTGGCTGTTTATTACCAATGAGAGAGGAAGTGGGACAACAAATTAGGACAGACGACTTTATTCAATGTAAAAGAGAGATAAGTGAGAAAGAAATTATTGCACTATTTAGAATAATATAAATGCTAAAATATATGTAGCATTCACCTTGATGGTGGGAATAAAAACTTAAGGCTGCGGATATTGTTACAAATGATTATCAAGCGCAAACGGATGACACAAGGGAAAAAAAAGGACACAGAAGATTTGAAGTAGAGAAGATAAAGAACTACATATGTTGGTATAGATTTTAGTCCGTGAACCAACGCGCGCCACGCGTCCTTGAGTGGTTCTTCCTCAAGAGAAGCTAAAACTCGGATTTGATGTAGGTGTGGTCTGTACAACCTTGAAAAAGGTTATGCCTGGACTTTTTACCAACTAGTAATGAGTGGTACTGGTGTGGTACCTGCCAAATCTCCTCAACAGAAAGGTGGTTAGTAGCATATTCGATGGATTATTCAATGGAATAGTGATCCAATAATAAATGGACGATGATGAGAGGAGAAAAGGTAAAAATGGACAAATAGGATTTTTGGAATTTGTGGCGGCTTACCTCTTTCAGGTGATTATGAGGCTATTTATAGTGGTTTTGTGGTCCCCAAAAGTTAGGGTTGAAATCCACGTGTCCCCGAAAAGACCGAAGGGAATCTCACCTACCCGCCTGTACGGACGTGAGTATGTGATTAGGCCAGGTGTTCGCCTCTCCTGAGTCCGCATTCTCCTTATCCTTTCTCTTGGTCGGACCTATGCCATTATGTTGATGGTCGGCTATCTCTCGGCCCCTTGATCTTTTGTTTAGGATTCCTGATCAGCATGTGGTGTGAAATCTGACCAAGACGGTCTTCCTTCCTAGGGAGCTTGGCCACGATGTTGCTTCCCATTTTTACTTGGTCGGCTCTTCCTTTCAACCCCTGGCCGGCTTGATAAATCGGTAGAGTGTGACGTCGTTTTTGGTCAATGTCACGACGTGTCGTTTGCGACGTGATGTCCGTGTCGTTTTCTGATCCACTGGGGAAATTACCTTCAACAACATATATTTATACTTTCTTGCTTGTTTAAGATGTTTAATTAACTTAAGCAATCTTTTTAAAATGTACCAATTACATCAGGTGGTATTTTGGAAAGGCTTGTATGTGATTTGTTAATTTTATAACAATAGATGCGGACTTAATTTGAATCAAAAAAGAAAAATCAAAACGACAATACATTAATGGTCATTAACCAATGCGTCTCTAAACTAGCCAGCAAGAGTACCCAAAAAAAATAATAATAGAAATGAAAATATGTTTTGGGTTTAGGTTTGGGCAAAAAACTCAATTTACCTTCAGATTTTCATAAATGTTAACAATATCTTTTTGGACCTACAAATTGCATCAAATTCTACCCTCGCATCTAATTTGATTGATATCGATATATGAAAGAAATTAACCTTACTTAATGACAGGCTAATTTTTTATGTTTTTTTTTCTTTTCTTAGTTCATTGTTTGATTATAAAGTTTACTATAAGTTTGGTTAGAATTCACTAGTGAACGTTAAAGAGTATTTTTGTCATTTAAATATTAGGATGTAATTTTGACCAAATTAGATAACATGTGAAATTTGATATAATTTGTTAATCCCGAGGGATATTTTTCTATTATTTCGAAAAATCTATGGATATATCAAGCATTTCTCTTATATTTAATTAATGGTAATTTTAGTATCGTGAAAAGAAAAAAGTTTAGGAATTTAGGAGAGGCAACTTATGTAAATGGTCCAGAACAAATATGGGTGGTAATATTTATTTAAAATAATGTTATAAGTGCCTAACACCACCATGCATGAGGCATTGGTCTATACAGGGACTATAAATAATAGACTTAGTCCCACAAAAATCCTAGACTGACACTCGTATAGTGACAGATGTTGGTGTTTTTGCCCTAAGAGCAAAATGTAAACAATGACTTGCTAATAAATAAATATATTTGATTTTATTTTATTTGCTTGTATATATTATTTATGATAATATATATAAATATCATGAAAATTCCGTGATTATAAATGTAACCTTAAACTTAGTATGTATAAAAGTTATACATACAAGAGGATTAAGTTTGAGGGATATAATCTAAAATTAATCCGTAATTAATTATTAAAGTTGGGATCTTTAATATTAAATATTACTAGTACGGTCCATTACCATTAATAGACTCCTGTTTATATTTTTATGTCTCTTGATGTATTCGGTAACGTCTCAATTTATACTGGACTAAATCCTTATATGTTGGAGGCATGAGACTATAGATAGCTGGGAATATTAATTAACAATATGGAATCCATTCCTTCCTAACGGAAGTTATAGAAATGATTCCCTTGAGTAATGATTTGGTACTTGAACGATAGAGCGCTCAATTTATGATTCGATCATGAATTTGTTGTTCATTAGAAAATCATGGGAACTTAAGGATAAAGAAGTAAATAGAGAGGATAACGGATGACAAGCCAAAATCTATTTACGAATCATTTATGGAAGATTGTCCTGTATGTAATGATCAAATGGACAAATCATTATGATTGCCTTGAGTAATATATACTGTAACTTTTAAGAGTGCAGTTCCAGTTTTTTAGTGAAGTAATACTGGAACTAATAAATTCGATAATTTAGTTAAAGAGTTTAATTAATTATCAAATTTATTGGAGCTTGAAATTACAAGTCCAAGGTCCCCGAACCACCTCTGTTAACACTGTATTGGACATGTTACATAGTCACTATCTTGTATTAATAATTAATTTAGAATTATTGAATTCTAATTAATTATATCACACTAAAGTTAATGTTACACATTTAATTGTTTTATGTGTCACATTATAATAAATAATAAATGTTGTTATTTATTTTTGTCTATTTAATTTTTTAAATAATAGGATTATTTAAAAGGGGTAATAAACAGTGTATTTAACTACACTGTACTAGGCGTGTAACACAGAGATTTTTTTTCTGTGTTACACACATACAAGCATGAAAATAATAAGATTATTTTATGTTAATTTTATTTAGAAATTATGATTTACCAATTATGTTAATTCCATTATTTAATAATTTGATTATTGGCATATTTGGATAAGACAAAATAGGAAATGTTTTTGAAACATTAGCTTGTATGAATACCAAGCTTTACACGTTGCTATAGGAAAATAATTAAGGAATTTTTTTTGATTAAACGTGTAAAGGCATATACAAGTTGATAAGATTATTTTGTTTCCAAATTAAAAAAATATGGAATTAATCATATAATTAAATAGATGGATGGAAAGATATTTCAACTTAATAGGAAATAAATTTTACATATTAAAAATAGAGTATTATGCGTGTAAACCCTTTCATGGGGAGGGGATTTTAATTTCCTATTTAAGTGATATATGTTGTGATTCACATGATTTGAAAATTATTTTAAAATCTAATTGGAAACTTTTTTCTACAGAGAAAAGTTCTCTCACTCCTTTTTGTCGTGCATTGAGAATTTCTTTAATAGGATAAAATTGTTTTTCCTAATTGAAATGATATGGCTATTAATATTAAATTAATTGGCCAATTTTATCAAAGAAAAAGACGTCCTATGCGTGTGAATCATAAGGAAAAGAAGGAATTTTTTTTTAAAGGCATTATACGTTAAAATGCTTTAGAGGCCGAATAAAAATAGGTCTTGAACGTGAAAAATTTTTCCAGGCAAGAGAGAAATTTTTTTTAACGTGTAGAGTTGCTTTTACCTTTCCTCTAGTCTCCATCCTCTTGCTATCTCATGTGTTGAGATCTATAGCAAGATTTTCTCAAGAAAAGTGTGTGATAGAAACAATAAGATTGTGACTATTAGGAGCCCACTCTCCAGTTCATTAGTGTCGAGGCTTGGTGAGGAAGATCGTGGNGAAATTATGATTTACCAATTATGTTAATTCCATTATTTAATAATTTGATTATTGGCATATTTGGATAAGACAAAATAGGAAATGTTTTTGAAACATTAGCTTGTATGAATACCAAACTTTACACGTTGCTATAGGAAAATAATTAAGGAATTTTTTTTTATTAAACGTGTAAAGGCATATATAAGTTGATAAGATTATTTTGTTTCCAAATTAAAAAAATATGGAATTAATCATATAATTAAATAGATGGATGGAAAGATATTTCAACTTAATAGGAAATAAATTTTACATATTAAAAATAGAGTATTATGCGTGTAAACCCTTTCATGGGGAGGGGATTTTAATTTCCTATTTAAGTGATATATGTTGTGATTCACATGATTTTAAAATTATTTTAAAATCTAATTGGAAATTTTTTTCTACAGAGAAAAGTTCTCTCACTCCTTTTTGTCGTGCATTGAGAATTTCTTTAATAGGATAAAATTGTTTTTCCTATTTGAAATGATATGGCTATTAATATTAAATTAATTGGCCAATTTTATCAAAGAAAAAGACGTCCTATGCATGTGAATCATAAGGAAAAGAAGGAAATTTTTTTTTAAAGGCATTACACGTTAAAATGCTTTAGAGGCCGAATAAAAATAGGTCTTGAACGTGAAAAATTTTTCCAGGCAAGAGAGAAATTTTTTTTAACGTGTAGAGTTGCTTTTACCTTTCCTCTAGTCTCCATCCTCTTGCTATCTCATGTGTTGAGATCTATAGCAAGATTTTCTCAAGAAAAGTGTGTGATAGAAACAATAAGATTGTGACTATTAGGAGCCCACTCTCCAGTTCATTAGTGTCGAGGCTTGGTGAGGAAGATCGTGGTATCATAGCCAAGAAATACAACCTCATCATCAGAAAAAGAAGAAAACTATAAGGAAGGTTCGTTATCACTTTTCTTTGTAATAGTTTTTTATTCTATGTATCAAAACAACAAAACCATATTGATTCCTAAACTCTGATATGGGTGTAAAAATTTTGATTATTACACCCACCGCCTTCCGCTGCACCATATGATGGTTCCGCACAATTGGTACCAGAGCCATAGTTATTTTATGAGGATTTTGTTGTTTTAATAAACGTGATTATTGTAATCGTGTTTTTTTTTTTTTTTATATGTATGTCATGAGAGTAGGCATTTTATTGTATGTTGATGTATGATTATTTTTGTTACATAAGATGGATGTATGATTTAGGAGAAATAGGTCGTTAATTATATGGTTGCATTGGTTCTTTATTCATTTAATTTTGATTAGATCAAAATCAATGTAAACCCTTCTTGTAAGGGTATAGGATTTACATATGTCATATTCTTTTGATGGAGATCGAAGGAGGAGAACCAAGAGTCACCATCCGGGCCCATAGCCCGTGTGCCAACCCTACCTCAAAAGGGTCTCCACCATACGGCGGCCAACCCTAATGAATGAAGAAATTTTCAAGACTAGGTCTATGGTAGTCTAGTTCTAGGTTTTTCTTAATTTTTGATAGTATATTTTATTTTATTCTTGGTTATGTAATATCCAATGTAACCCGGCCTAGATCTCATTTTTTTAATTTTATGGTTGATAATTTTATGTTATAATCATGCATATAACATGTCATCTAGATAAGAAAAATGCCTACTCAATAGTATGATACCATGCATGCATGTGCATATATTTTATTCATAAAATCGTTTTAATTGAATAAAATTTTATATTATGTACATTAAAAATTAATTAGATTAATTTTATTTAAGATTAGCTTTTTTTTTGAAATTCGCATAATCTTGAATACATAATGTGAATAAGTTTTAAATTAGTTAAAACTTGGTAATATCACATTTTTTTTAACTATGCTATTTTTATATAAAATAGTTTATATAGGGTAGTATAGTAATTTGATAATAAATTAAGATTTGAGAAAATCTAGAAATTTATTAAAATGGAATTTGATTCTATAATATCCAAGAAATTAAATTGTTTATATTTCTTAAGGATTTAATAAATCTAAATTGTTAGATTTAAATAATAAAAATATATTTTTTAATATATTTAAGAATAATGAGTGGGAGCAGGTAATATGACAATATAATCTTTGGTCTCTACCGTTAGTTCAATACCGTGAGATTTAAGAGGCGCCTTGTGACGCTTAGATTTCGTTCTCTCTACGGAGGGTGTCCATTTTAAATCAATAACAAGGTTGACTTCTTTAAGATAGGATTTCAAGATGTATTTCAAAATTGACTTACCCTACGGCGGTAATTTTGAGTTAAGTCCATGGAATCTAAAACGGTAGGTCACACTCATAAGGGTATAATTAAATGTGTTAATTATACTTTGACCAAATAAAACGGTAATTAATAAATGTGAAAAATATGAGATATTTTGATTGACATTTATTAATTGAGAAAGTCTCGGTTCAATTAGTAAAAATGTGACCTACCCTACGGCGGCACATTATTATGTTGGTTGTTCAATCGTAGTATTGAAAAAATTTGTCTACATATGCATCATGCATCATTTTTTTTTTTTCTATGCCGAATTTACGTTTGATGATATTTTAGCAAATATTTAAAGTCAATTATTTATTTTCAGCAATCATGTCGAATCCCATTACCGCGTTACTTGCAACTGAAAAATTAACCGGAGAGAATTTTAATAAGTGGAAAAGTAACATGAATATAGTTCTTGTCTGTGAGAACTACAAATTTGTCCTAACCGAGGAATGTCCTGAACAACCTGCTGCTAATGCCACTCGAACTGTTCGAGAGGCATATGACAAATGGATTAATGCCAACTCCAAGGCCCGCTGCTACTTGCTAGCAGGAATGTCTGAAGTGCTTAGAA
>JXTC01000032.1:922593-947036 GCA_002914845.1 Trema orientale
AATTATGTTAATTCCATTATTTAATAATTTGATTATTGGCATATTTGGATAAGACAAAATAGGAAATGTTTTTGAAACATTAGCTTGTATGAATACCAAACTTTACACGTTGCTATAGGAAAATAATTAAGGAATTTTTTTTTATTAAACGTGTAAAGGCATATATAAGTTGATAAGATTATTTTGTTTCCAAATTAAAAAAATATGGAATTAATCATATAATTAAATAGATGGATGGAAAGATATTTCAACTTAATAGGAAATAAATTTTACATATTAAAAATAGAGTATTATGCGTGTAAACCCTTTCATGGGGAGGGGATTTTAATTTCCTATTTAAGTGATATATGTTGTGATTCACATGATTTTAAAATTATTTTAAAATCTAATTGGAAACTTTTTTCTACAGAGAAAAGTTCTCTCACTCCTTTTTGTCGTGCATTGAGAATTTCTTTAATAGGATAAAATTGTTTTTCCTATTTGAAATGATATGGCTATTAATATTAAATTAATTGGCCAATTTTATCAAAGAAAAAGACGTCCTATGCATGTGAATCATAAGGAAAAGAAGGAAATTTTTTTTTAAAGGCATTACACGTTAAAATGCTTTAGAGGCCGAATAAAAATAGGTCTTGAACGTGAAAAATTTTTCCAGGCAAGAGAGAAATTTTTTTTAACGTGTAGAGTTGCTTTTACCTTTCCTCTAGTCTCCATCCTCTTGCTATCTCATGTGTTGAGACCTATAGCAAGATTTTCTCAAGAAAAGTGTGTGATAGAAACAATAAGATTGTGACTATTAGGAGCCCACTCTCCAGTTCATTGGTGTCGAGGCTTGGTGAGGAAGATCGTGGTATCATAGCCAAGAAATACAACCTCATCATCAGAAAAAGAAGAAAACTACAAGAAAGGTTCGTTATCACTTTTCTTTGTAATAGTTTTTTATTCTATGTATCAAAACAACAAAACCATATTGATTCCTAAACTCTGATATGGGTGTAAAAATTTTGATTATTACACCCACCACCTTCCGCTGCACCAGGTGATGGTTCCGTACAACAGACACCTTGACATTTACTCATTTAATATTGCCCTACGTTAATATAAACCATGTTCTATCTAAACTATGAAAATGTACTGCTTTTGGCGTGGCATCAACTTCTCGTCAAGTACACTCAAGTCAATATAATAACTAAGCAGTAAGCACAATATGTCCAATATGAGCAACTTGATCCACAAATTATTTGTAGCAACGGTCAAAAGAAATCTTACTGATCAAAAAGAAAGTAGTTGTCATACTAGGAAAATAGCTGTATTCCGTAAAAGAGTCTCAAATTATGCGGCACTTGAGGGTTCTTAGGTGATTGGCTGGGTGAGTATATGCGGTTTAGGGTTAATTTCTGTGTTTGCGTTGTATTTAATTTCTAACGATTGTTAAATATATATATATATATTTTCTCAAACTATACATGAATTATGTGTGTTGACTCTGATTTGGCTAGCAAATTAGAAAATAAAAAACTTGCATGTGTATAAATGGATTTCTTGAACTCTGGGAAATAATCGAACTAATCATGTTAATTAGAGGTTTGAGCGTAACAAGAAATGCAGTTTTCTACAACTGTATAACATAAAAAATAACATAAACAGATATATGTTGTAAATTAATATATTGGCATATTAAATGAGACCGTCAAAGTCTGAAGTCTCCAATTAACTTTACTCTCACGTATCTTATCATAACTTGAAAATCACACGAGTAAATATATGAAAAAAAGATCTAAAAATCATTACAAGGTTTTTTTTTTTTTTTTTTGAGTGACGAAAAAATGGTACATGATTAATGCAGTGCGGAAAATTCGTAACCGCCAACCACACCGTACTTACATTATGAAAAAAGTCTTCCGTCTCAAGCGTGACAAATTCACTAATCTGTATCTCTGCCTTTAGGAGGATAGTTGGAAAAAGTGAGAAATGGAGCTTATAAATATAAATTAAAAATATTAACAGTTGGATGAGTCAAATTTTTAGTCTAATCATCATACCATGGACAGGTTGTATGGCTTTCTCCGGTGCTGGTGGGATTTCAGGCGCACCTAGTTTCTTGGTGTTGGCATAATATTTTGATGTCATTTTTTGATGCCATTTTCATTCCCATTAATTAAATAACATCACACTATAATAAAATAAGAGAAATGTTATAAAATAACCTTATATTTTATTAATTTATTTTTTTACAAGAACCTCGTGTGTTTTAAGAAATATGCAAAAACTCATTTGAATTTGATTTTTTATTTAAAAAAAACTTTTTAATTTGACTATTTTTGAAATTTAACCTCCTCTTATAATCAAAATTAGAGAAATCAATGAAAATGACAAATTATCCTTAATAAAAGGTAGATTTATATTTAAAATAAATTTAATAATTATCAATACTAGTTTTCAAGTAATATCTCGATTTTTCAAATGACCTCTATAAGTGAAGAAATAGTTTCTAAACAACTATCTATGTATCCAAACACAAAGTAAAAATGAATATAAACCTAAATATACTATCTATTAAGGGTAATATTGTCATTTCTTATTAATTTTCACAATTTAATTTACATGTGAAAGCCATATTTCAAAAATAGTAAAATGACAAGGCATTTTGTAATTAAAAAAATCAAATACAAGGTTTTCCTATATTTTTTAAAAAAATACAGAAATTTTTGTTTAAAAAAAAGTTGAAATAGAGGACACTTTATAACATTTTCTCATATAAAACAATAAAAATATTTTATAAGGATTATTAAAGAAACAAATCGCTAAAAAAAAAAAAAGGAAGTTATTTAATCAGTAGACATTAGACAACAAAATTAAGAGAACCGATCTCAATTCACATAGTTCAACAAAATGAGCTTAAATTAATAAATTCGTAGTACACGTGGCGGTCTTCACTCCACTTTGTCAAATATGGAGTTGGAAATTGTGCCCAAGAAACCGAAGAAAAATTTTACCACTATTAAAGGAAACCAATAAATTAATGGGCCGGCTAGGGCCCATGGATCATGAGGTTACGAGTCTCCCCGACTCCCCCATGCGGTGAAAATGTACAGTTCAGATTCGTACCCAACAGGTAAGCATGTACGATATATCCATGTAAAGCTTAGACATCGGTAGTCAACTCTGCACGTAATTTTAATTTGATTATTTTCCAATTATATGAAATTATTTAAAGCCCTGTCTGAATCTGTCTGGGGAATACATCTACCTTCTCAGGCGATGATTAATGTCAATTTTATTACGTCAATTGCCGGCCATTCGATACCAACTACTTACCCGTCTCCTAAAAAAATTTCAGCTAATTTTTTCTTTAAAATATCATTATTACATACATTTTTCTTCTTGTTTTTTACGTACATTGTCCATTTACTTCTTTTACTTGTCCTTTTGTGAACAATTCCATACTTTGAAAAAGTAACATTAACTAAAAAGAAAAGTCTAGCTAGTACTTAAACTAGAAGATCTATTCGTAACATGTTATAATAAGTAGGTTTCTGTAACCGTACCCACCAGTTCTGAATTTACAGGACAGGTGCATTTAATTTGTTTTATATTATTAATTTATAATTATCATTTTCTTTTGGAAACGTTTTAATTTATTAATTTCAATTCCTAATAAAGTGCTTATATATAGGCCACACCAGAAGTCCAAATCCATGTTGTGCAAAGAAAAGTGGTTCGGTCTTTTAGCAATACTATTTTCAAGTGACAAGTAGTACTCTTAGCTAATTTGCTGTCAATTGAAAATGACAAGCTCTTCCAAAAGGCATGCAACGTATCATGATCTAGCTAATAAATATGCATATACCTTATTTTCTATACGAGTTTATATAACATTTTTCACTATGAAAAAAATGACCACATACACATTATATGATTGCATGCAGGCTATCAGGTAAGGTGGCCTTGATTACTGGCGGCGCCAGCGGCATTGGCGAGAGCAGTGCGAGGCTTTTCGTCCAACAGGGCGCGAAAGTCGTCATCGCCGATATCCAAGACGACCTAGGTCACTCCGTTTGTGACAGCATTCGCGGCACTGATCATCAAAACGACGTCGTTTCCTACGTCCACTGTGATGTCACCAAAGACTCCGACGTCGAAAACGCCTTCGACTTCGCCATCGCCAAGCTCGGAAAGCTAGACATAGTGTTCAGCAACGCTGGCTTCGCGGGCAACACGAATCCTAGTATCCTCGAGACCGAGCGCGAACACTTTAAAAGGGTGTTCGACGTGAACGTGTACGGCGCTTTCTTGATGGCCAAACACGCCGCAAGGGTGATGATCCCGGCCCGGAGAGGCAGCATACTGTTCACGTCGAGCTCAGCATCGGTTGTCCATGGCGACGTGACGCACGCGTACACGGCGTCGAAGCACGCCGTGGTGGGGCTGGCGAAGAACCTGTGCGTGGAGCTGGGGCAGTACGGGATTAGGGTTAACTGCGTGTCGCCGTTCGGGGTGGCGACGCCTATGCTGACGCGGACGATGGGGATGGAGAAGGAGGAGGTGGAGGCGGCGATATCGGCCGGGGCCAACTTGAAGGGGGCGGTGTTGAGGGCGGAGGACGTGGCGGAGGCTGCGGTGTTTCTGGTGAGTGATGAGGCTAAGTATGTGAGTGGGGTGAACCTGGTTGTAGATGGGGGTTATAGCACAACTAACACTGCTCTTAAAGATAGAGTAGTGAGGAGTCATAAGATGCCCAAGTCATCATCTAATGGATTTTCGGTTAAGAGGGATTAATGAAGATGAGATTGGCGCAGAGTTTGATATACAATCATACAGTCGGACTAATGGTATGTATTATATATATACAATAATGTTATAATTAGGCTTTGCATATAGTATGTTATGTTATTCTGTAGTGTTCTCGTTACATAATTTAGACTTCAAATGTGTTTATCCAAAACGTCAAATATGCTTATCCAATACGGCGGCGTTGGACAAATGTATTGTGTTGGCTAAATGGAACCAGCTCCGAACGAGATCCTAGCCCTTATAATTAAGTTTGGATAGAATAATATTAATGCTGATCATAATTAGCTTATGTATCTTCCCCTTGGTACTTCATAATATATATATATATAGTCTAGAGTACGTACGAATGATGTAATAGTATTCTTCAGTTTAAATATGTATATGTTTTATAAGTTATATTTTGTCTTGGTTAATGTATATATTTATGGCACAGTGGGGCATGAAATTAGAAATAATAAATAAAAATAAAAATAAAACATATGTAGATATGTGTTTGATATAATATAATATATGGTCCCAGCTCAATAAAACACATGCATAATCAAACAAATGATCCGACGTGCAAAAAGGACGGTAATTTAATGGCACTCGCAACCCACTGACTAATTTTCTAGCAATTTTTCAGGACAGAGTTGAATTTGCACACAAATTAAAAACGATGAGCTTTTCAGCATCACACAAATATCACTCATTTTGTGCAATGTTGGACTCAATTAGTTAGTACTAAGTAGACTGAAAAAGGGACGATATCAGCTGTCCAATCTTCCCTACCTCATCTATGCCTCACTTATCAAGACATTAGAGATATTTTATGTGTAGTTATTACTAAATAAATAAGCTCTGAAAATATATAATATGATGTGACATGATTTAAAATAATAGATCTCAGTCCCTCACAATAAAACGAGTTCACTTAAAATTAAAATTAAGCTGGTTTTGAAACAGAAAACACTAGTATCTTGTAGTTTCTTTGGTTATTTGGATAGGCCACATTTTATTATTTATCATCTTAAATTTGATTGGGTGTGATTTGTGAATAAATACGACAAATCTATGTCCTAAGTTGAAAACGACATTAAGTTGTATATATTAATTGACTCGGTGATTTTAAGTTTTAAGCATCTGGCGTTGAAAATTTGGTGTTGTCATGGGACCATGTAATAAAAACATGTAAAGTATCCAGGTCTCTGAATCCTGAATGGCTCTCTCCATATAGTACTACTGCTACATCTCACTAAAACAAAAAAAAAAAAAAANAAAAAAAAACATGGAATTGAAAGTGTTTTCATGATGAGTACTCATCAATCGGTTACAGATCTTATGCTAAAAGCATCGATGATGATCTTTTATTTTCGGCCAGTAATGATGATAAATTAATGGGCGCGTCTACAGTAGGAGCACCCCTACGTAGCGCCCTGTCTATTCACCGTTGGATGGGAATCTGTATATAAATAGATTCTTCACAGATTCCCGTTATTCTCCACAGATTCCCATCTAACGATAATTAAAGCATGACCCTACGTAGGGACGCCCCTACCGTAGCCATCCCCTAAATTAACTATATACACTCAGAAAATTTACAATATTACTTAATTTGTCACGATCCAAAGTCCAGGCCAAGAACAGAAGGAGAATTTTACTAAGATGAGAAATTCCTTAATTTATTTTAAAAATGTCTTAAAAGTTTCGATTTTATAAACAATCCATTTAAATAAAATATTTAGAATTCCATCTCATGAACGTCTCCTACAGTTCGTATGTACCATTAAACATATATCGAATAATACCGAAAACGTAAATCAAATTTAAGTCTAAGCATCATCATCATTCACCACAAACATCAAATACTAGAATAACATATATAAGTTCATAGACTTAATAGAAAGTAGTAATCTTGGTTCAATGCTAAAACAAAATTCAAACAATCTAAATACCATAACAACAAGCTTCTAGCATTACCAAGATAACGAACTACAGTCAAGATGACCTCTTAATCCTCTTGATCACCAAGGTCGCACTGAACACCACCTGAGGAAGGAAGGTAGGGGATGAGCATACAATGCCCAGTAGGAGAGTAGTTACCTCGATTGAAAATATTTTAGTAATGGAAAGTTCCTGCATAGTTAGTTTAAATCTAAAACATAAATACATAGTAGTCCAAAAACGACAACCATATGTATATATATAAAACAATATAAGTAAAACCATCCAATTCATATGTACATAACACAAATCAACCCATACCCATGAGCTCACATCCTCTCATCTATGGAAACCCAAGATGATGGTACTAAGTGTACCTAACAACCTGTCTGACACCTAAGCCCATACCCAGAGGAGACAACCATGTGCTGCCTACCAAACCTAGAGGGGCAACCGAATTGCATATGCCTGCCAAATGGGGAGATAATCAGAAGAAACAAACTCCGCACAAGTTTACAGATTCTACACTGACAATGGGTCACCCAGCGCTATACTGTAAACCCACGATGCTAACACGGTGCTCATGTATGATCTTATGATACGTGCAATATAGAATTGAAGTGTGAAAATAATCATGTTCTGGTTTTTCAATAAAAATAAGCATATTAGGTTTTATAGAAAAACAGGCAGCATAACGGCCTTATTTTTAATATACCCAAAAATAACATGTACTCAGAAAAGTTCCAGAGTAATATAATTTATATCATACAATATCACAGATATTCAAATAGTTCCAAAATCACATTTATCATCATATGTTGCAGAAAATAAAGTTTATTCAAAAACGATATAAAATGGAGATAATTGAATCCCTACCTCACTAGAATAGTGATACGACGCTATTAGATCCTCAGAGTGTCGTTGGACAATCGCTCGAAGGGTCAGGAACCAATTCCAAGCCTCTGATCGTTCTCTTGTAAAAAACTAACTTCTCAACGGAGCTTCAAATCTACAAACAAACCTCTTTACAGAATTCCTAGTACCCAAAATAGCTAGATTAGATATATAATTCGTCCAATTCAGGTCCAAACTGAAACCGGATCGGTAGCATATAAAACGAGATAAATCTTAGTCGTCTGATTTTATTTTTTGTGCCGATCACCAAGCATAGTCAATATATATATTAATCTTCTTTATTTCGAGAGTACATTCCAAAAATGACCTCAAAAATACAATCCAACGGTCCGATCAAATAGTCAAAATCAAGTTCAAATAAATCAAAGATACCAACTTTCAAACTGAATAAAATAGAATTATGAATATATACTTTGATAATCCTTGCGATGAGAAGAATTCAACGAGCCCAATTTGAGGTCAAACAGTGGTCGGAATAGTCACCAGCGATCAAAAACACCTGCGGAGCTTTTGGCGTCTCTGGCGATGGCGTGGAGCTCCGACGATCTCGGGGATGGCGGCGCTGGCGTCGTTAAGTTGCAGCAAAGCTTCGCCAGTGGTCTGACTGGCCGGACGACGGCCAGGGCAAGCTGCGGTGGGCTTCAGTCTTCTTCGGCAAAAATGAAAGAGAACATAGGGAGAGAGAGGCGTCGGGAGTAAGAGAGAGGGAGAGAGAAGAAATGAAGGCCACATGTGCCCCCTTAGTAGGGTACTGTATAATTTTCCAAAATTACATTTTGAATCCTAACTTTTCAAAACTTTTTGAATCAATTCCCTCCAAAAATTGTATTTTAGTCCTTGTTTCAAAAAATTTTGTAATTTAGTCCCTCTATTATTTAATTTGAAAATTGGTAGAATTCCTAATTTACCCTCTTAAAATCCAGATTTTTACATAATTAGTAGGGATACTAGAGTGAAACTACACATTTTGATTATAAAAAAAAAGTTAACTTACCGCTGATATGGTGATATATGCCATTATTAATGTTTATTGCTTTTTGAGTGGCTCGCGATGTGCCATGTACTAACGTTTTCCAGGTTAAAATGTATGATTTTTTTCTGGCTAAATCTCTTTCACACGTGTTTGTTTTAAATCGGGTTATACTAAGATGGTTCTCTTCCTTGGTTAATTGTTGTTAGATGCAGACAAGATGGAGCCTGGAATTTAATCCAGGATAAAAGGAAAAATTACTTCACCTTCTTTGAAGGCCATGAAGAACTAGAAATTTAGAAAAATAATCAAAAGAAAGAGAAGATTAGGCTATTTACAGCCTTTTATAAAAGAATTGGAAATAGACCAAATTTAATTTTTTATGGTAAAAGTTTAAAAAAAAAATTGAAAATCTCAGATTTTTAAATTGTTTGAAAAATTCCGGATTTAATTAGAAATATACCACTTTCAAAAGTATTTAGAAAAATATCATTTTTTTATTAATTAGTGAAATACTTGAGGTAACCTATCAAATTACCTGAGGTAAATTGATTGGTTACTTTAAGTAACTAGATTGGTTACTCAAAGTAACCCAACTGGTTACCTCGACTATCATTGTAAAATACTAATTTTGAAGAGGTTATTTATTTTAAGTAACTGGATTGGTTACTCGAAGTAACCCAACTGGTTACTTCGAGTATCACTGTAAAATATTAATTTTGAAGAAAAAGTAATATTTTTCTAAATATTTATTAAGAGTGATATTTTTCAAAAAAAAAATTTCAGAAGTGATATTTTTCTAAATCAATCAGGAATTTTTCCAAAGAATCAGCCAATTCGGGATTTTCAAATGGGCCTAAATTTATGTAAGAAGCCCTTGGAAATATACGGTGGGCTCAGTTTTTTCAAAATCTAATATAATATTTTGTTAGAAAAATGTCACTTTTAAAAAAATTTAGAAAAATACTATTTTTAAAATAGTAACCAATAACGGGTAACCAGTTTTCGAGTACTAATAACGAGTAACCAATGATATTTATAATGGCATATAACTGATAATTACTGATAATTGGTAATCAGGTTTTAAACGCTGATAACTAATGACCATTTTAAAAATGACATTAGTCTAAAACCATTTTAAAAAGTGATATTTTTTTTTAAAAAAAAAGAACAAGAATTGGGGGGAAAAAAAAAAACTGTGCCACCGTATTTTTGTATTTTTTTTTATTTTTATAAGTAGAAGTGTTAGAAATCCAAAAAAAAATAAGAAATGGGCTTCATAAAATGGGTTTTACTAAAGAAGGATGACCTAACCCAGAATTTTATGTGGACAAATATAAAATTGTATACATTAAAATGGGATAAAGACTAATTTATTTTTTCAAAAAAAGTCAGGGGTCCTAGCCCTATCTGTGGCTATACCACTGGACGCAGGTGGGATAGAAGTACTTTTGGTGCCAATCTAGTTGAGATATTTGAAAAAATTTCTAATATTTTTATCTTATTGCTTAGCATCATTCGTTTTATTCAAAATAAAGTCATTTGTTATTGTGGTTGTGTTTTGTTTTCCCTTGTTTGGATTGTATTTGTGCTTTTAGTTGACATCTTGAAATTTTGAATCTCTTTTGATTAATATTGTCTAATTTTTAGCATTTTTGAGCATAGGTGGTTAAAATGTCAACCTAGTTGAAATGAATAATACTTTAGTTTTCTCTCGTGCTCCTTCTCTACCTTTGGCTTTTATATATTTATTGAGGAGTGCTATTAACACTCTATTTTACACTCTCTTTTGCACTCTCCTAACCTCACTGCTCGACACGTGGAATCCACTATGATTTGTTGTATTATTAAAATATTAAACTAGATAGTGGAATCCACGTGTCAGACAATGAGACTGGAGAGTATCAAAGAGAGTGTCCAAGAGAGTGTTCTTAGCATTTCTCATATTTATTTTAACTAAAATTATGGACTATGACATTTAATACTTTTGACTTTTGCTAGGATTCTTGGATATCATTTTATGATCGTGTACTTCAATGAGTCCAACTACATTAGTCATCACTCATTATAATTAAGACAAATTAATTACTCAATACTAAAACACATAATTAAACAAATTAAGCATCCGACTTTTTTTTTTATCAACAACAACTACTGACATTGTTAATTATCGAAAACTTGCGTCTACATCATGTTCACTTACCATATAACTAAAATGTAAACGTTAAGTAAATTAAACAAAATAATGAATTATACCGACCAAAAACTTTTAATATTACTTTTTCAGAACATGTTTTATTGCAAAAACATCTACTTTGGAGCAGTATCGTACGAAAAGTAAATTTTGTAAACAGCTTCAATGGTCATTGAAAATTTGAACCAATGTTTTTATACTCCCACTACTCTAACTTTTCAACAAACATATTATTTAATAACTTTTAAGGGTAAAGTTCAATAAGAGACCTTAAGCCTAAGATGGGTGTTATTTTATAACTACTGAAACCTGCATCACAAAAGAGCTTAGCCCATTCTTCCTCATTCCTTTGTTTGCCGGTAAGCAACACCATCATGTGCATATCAAAGAAGAGCTGAGTCTCAACCGATTGATCATCATCATCACTTTCGTTCTTGTTCCTCATCACCATGTCTATTATGATCACCTTCCCTTTCTTGTGATTGCCTTTGCTTGTAATTGCCTCTTTGCATCGCAAAAGTATTTTCAAGCTTTCTTCGTCATTCCAATCGTGCAATATCCACTGCTTGTCACATAAAACAAGTATTCACTAAAACTAAGAATGCATTAAAAACAAAATATAAGAATACAATGAGTTTTCTCTGTAATGTATAAGAATGCATTCAACTTTTTGTTTTTTTTTTTTAATTTAATTAAATGGTCAAGGTTTTTTTCTGAGGATTGGCTAACAAGGTATAGTGAAATTAATTGAGTCTCAACCTAGTCAGGATTACGCCACTTTCACCCAATGTGCCTTCCCCAAGCTGAAGTTTTATTCATTAAAAAAAAAAAAAAAAAAAAGGCAAAACACGGTAAACAGTATTTTTATTTTTAGAAAATTATATTATATCCGCGATCTTCTTGTTCCGATTTCTTTAGATTTAAAGCTATTTAGCGCGTACCTTAGTTCGTCTTTGACACATTGCTAAATTATTGTGCTGTTGTAATAGTTTAGCATATAGCTAGCAATCTTCTTCTAATCCAGTACTATTTTTTAGCCAATGTCATATATAGGCTATAATTGATGGTAAATTTGGCATCAAGTACAGCATATACTACCAAATTTGAAATTCAATTGACTTTTCACTTGATCGTCAAGTACGTAAAAGTTAAAATATTAAAATCCATACTTGTCAATACTCGAAGAAATACACTTTTTAACAACAACCACTTATAAAAGGGAAAATAACAAAAAAGTCTTCCATGTGTTTTAGCAAAATATCAGTTTCTACCCTTATATTTTAAAAAAATTACTTATGTATCCCCTCAGGCTCATATTGGCAAATTAGGTCAGAATTATCACTTCTGACAAACTTCAACTGACTTTTATCAACAAAAAAAGATTATCTGAAAAATGACCAAAGTTTCCTTGTTTAAATAATCAAATTATCTCATTAATTCTACAACAAAATCACTTATACATAAAAAATTCAATTTTATAATTATAAAATAATTTAGTTTTTCTTATAAAATAGATTATGTACTTTTTCTTTCAAAAAAATGGGTGTTTAGTTGTAGGGTTAAGGAAGTAGTTAAACTATTTGAATTTTGATCACTTTTGACTAGGCATTAATATCATTTAACAAAATTTGCTCCAAGGTACGTATAAATTTGACTTTATTTTTACAAATTAAGGGGATATGTACGTTCTGTATTTCAAAAAGCACAAAGTTGTGCACATGAGAGAGGTTTTTGTCTTTTCACGTTACAAAATTAATTTATCATTATTAAGTAATAAAAAATATTTAAAATATTATATTAATTAAAGGCATTGTGCATTGCAGTACAAATTTAAATTTTGTGTTAAATTAGGAATTTGTTAGGTTTTTTTTTTTTTTTTTTGGCCAAGTATAGACAATTGCATAATTGCATCGAAGATGGTCTTATAGTTACAACTAAATCATTATAAAATATAAGTTTTTTTTCTATATTTAGAAAAGACATTTATATACATGAATTATAATGCATTTTGGACCTTATTATTTTACTAAGATAAAATAAAAACATACATATATATAAAACTATGATCTCTATTAATTTCAACCATTTATTGGTCTTTAAAATGAAAATTAAAGAGAACTAGTGGACGAAAATTAAAGAAGACTTGGGGAGGAAACCAACTGAATAGCTATTAGAAATTTCTCTTAGGGGGATTCAAAAAAAAAAAAAAAAAGACAAGCAAGTACATGAGATGCATAACCATATACATAAACAGGTACGTATGTATACAAACAAAACTTGTGTATAGATACGTGTATATGTATGTATATTATAATTACGTACGAACATTTATATATATATGCACGACTCAGATGATTGCTATTAAATATATTACCTTCAATAAAATTGCATCTGCGGAAGGAACTGCATCAAACATGTCGCCTCCAAGAAAGGTCAAGTTTTTGGTTCCTTCCAAATCAGCAACAACATGCGGTAAATCTAAGACAATGCACTCCAGATGAGGAAAAGCATCAGCAATGGCCTTGGCTACCGTACCGGTACCTCCACCAACATCAACAAAGTTCTCTATTCCTCCAAACACTTGTTTACACTCCTTCATCAACACACTCGAGACTAGTCGAGAATCGCTCTCCATGCACTGGTTGAACAAATGAGCGAGCTTTGGTTCATGGCATGCATAATCCCAAAGATTCATCCCATACGCCGTGTGAAACGCGGAAGGGCTGTCGTTTTGGAACCAAGAGCTCATATGATGATATGGTTTAGCTATGATAGGATCTAGAACGCCAAGCACAAACGGTGCAACACTCAGGGGGTGGTCCTTGAGGAGCAGCCTAGAAGCATTGGTCAAAATATAGCCTTCCTCTAGGCCGTCGATTTCGCTGACTTTTTCGACGGTGAAGAAGCCGGAGTGGACCAAAATGCACATAAGGCGGCGGACAAAAGGGGCTTTGGTTTGGTGGATTGGTAGTGCAGCTAGTAACTGAGGAAGATTCATGGGTTTTCCATGGTTGTGGATGGCATCTGGTATGCCTAGCTGAATGGCACACCGAAGGGACATGGAATTTATGAAGTTGAACATGCGATTCCATATGAATGCATGAGCTTCAAGTAGCTCTACAGAAGAACTCTCCTTTCTAATCAAATCTTTATTGATAAAGTGACTAAATCTTCTCTCTTGTCTGAAATTCGTGAACTCTCCGACCTTGACTGCGCCTAGCGCGGCCTTTAGATGTCTGAAGCTTAGCTTATGCATTATTGGTTGCCTATTAATTTAGGTACTCTATACGTCTATATAATTTCAGATACATAAATATATGGACAGCACTGGAGTGGTTCTTGATGGACACAGCGAGATATATATTATACATATGTTATATAGATCGTAAAGTTGTGGGGGTCAATAGTATTCATATTTGTTGTTAGGGATAACTGCAAAAAAAATACTCTAAAATTTGGATGTTCTGCAATTTAAATTCTGAATTTTAGACTCTGCAAAATAATATCCTGAGATTAAGAATTTCTGAAAATTAATACCCTGGACAGAGTTTTTGACCAATTTTAGGAACGAAAAAATAATAATATCCTTTATTAAAATTAAACTAATCCATATTATTTATCTTAATTTTAATTTTGAGGATATTATTGTATTTTATTAATTAAAAATCAATACAGGATATTATTTTCAGAAATTTATAATTTCAGAGTATTATTTTGCAGAATTCAAACTTCAGAGTTTAAATTACAAAACATTCAAATATAAGGGTATTTTTTTGTAATTATCCTTTCTTGTTAAACAAACAAGACGAAATTAAAATAACGTACTTCAAGTTCACGTGTTGATTATAATCCTGACCAACTTGTGCTAACACAAGCAAACAAACCATGGCAGCTTTATTCAAAGCACACAAATCATAGAAGTGTATATATGTATTTAAAATATTGCTTATATGATCCTTTTGGACATTGTGCCAACTCAAGTTGTCAGTTTTTGATAAACCAATGGGCTTTGGTTTTCGGGCCAGGATTCTTCCAGCTGTTTGTATTTTGTTTTTATTGAAAAAAAAAAAAAGATGTATGTCATAATCACAACGGTAGGAATTTATTATTGATTTTGGTTGGAAAATGATAACATACAGTTGTTGATTTCGGGGTGTGAAAAAATTATTTGAACCATTTTTCGTTTGACAAAACATTGAGATATGATTTAAAATGGCCGTGATTGATATTTGAAAAGTACTTTGGAAACAGTCACAGCAATGCATGATTTATAATAACGCTTACATGGAACGAATGATAGACGCATCAGATGATGGTTTGTGAAAGATGATTCCATTTACTCCATTAGTGTGAGATTGGATGGTCATGGAAGAATTATTTGTATTAGAGTTATTGATGAAGAACTTTTGAAAGGCCAAAAAGATAATGCGGGTTTATATTTTGGGCATTTAGATAAATCTAGGAATGCAAAAATTGATAAATATGCAAAAAAAGAAAAAATCGAAAATAATCCCATAGATCAACAACTCTGTTGGGAATTCGATAGGTACACAGTTGTACAGCTGACGAAGTATGAAAACAAAACAAGAAGTTTGGAAGCATTTAGAAAGTTAAACATACCATCTAACTGTGTAAATCAGGTTTAACTGTTAGCATCTTAGTATTAAGAATTATACTAAAAATCCAAGGTTCTTTTAATAAGATTAACGAACAGTCATTTCCTAATTAGTCAATTTATTGTTTTAAAAAAAAAAATTCTCATTGCCAAGGACTAACCTAAGTAACTAAATGCTACTTTTGGTGAGACATGACTTAAAGCTAACAGCACCAAGCTTTTATAATTTCTGTGCTACCACTTACATCAGCTAAAGGCTTGTTTGGATTCATTTTTGTTTTCTATTTTTTTATTTTAAAGAGAAAAATAGAAAAAAAAAAATTAAGTTTGCTTGGCAATCTTGTTTTCGTCTTTTGTTTTTAAAATTATTAAAAAAAATTTCACAAAAAATGGTAACAAAAAATTTCTAATATCTTTATTTTTTTAAAATAAATTTTAAAAACGAAAGAATATACAAATATTTATACACAAATGCGTACATACATATATGTATATACATACACAAATATAAATTTATATGACTTTCTCTCTCATTATTTGTACTTTATTATTTTTAGAACGAAATAAAATTTGCGAAGAATGTTTCTCGTTTATAAAAATTGGATACCAAAACAAAATTTTTACTTTTATTTTCAATTTATATAAACAAAAAACTAGAAGTGAATTCAAGCAAACTCCAAACTTCTCATTGCCGATAGACAAAACAGATTTTTTGAATTCAGAACAAAGAAATGACAGTTATAAATTATTATTATTTATTCTATTATTATTTTTTGGCTGAAATATAAATGATTATTTACTTGGCTGTAATAAGTGGTACTGGTCTAATTATTTCCAAAGACATGATGGCTGACACTGATTGCCCAAATGCTGGCTTAAGTAGACAATTACCATTTTTTTCAAATGTTTAACTAAATTTACCACTACTATTAGATTCTACCACTTTTGGGAGGAAATTAGTTAAGACTCCGTCAAGAATTCATCAAGAATCCATTAAGAATCTATTAAAAATCTGTCAAGATTACTACTGACATCAAGAATCTGTCAAGAGTCCGTCAAGATTATCAAGAATTTGTCAAGAATTCATCAAGAATTCATTTAAAAAAGTGGTATGGTGGTAGATTTATTAATGAGGAAAAAAAAGTGGTATTCACCTAATTTATTCCCAAAGGCTAGACCTCAATGGGCTTCCCGTACTGGGCCTCTCTCATAAGAAAGCCCAGCCCGCCCCACAAAACCCTAAATAAATCTCCCAACCTTGTCCTCTTCCGCTGTCACTCGCTCGCTCGTCTTCTTCCCGCGCTCGCTCACTGAGTCCTCGGCAGCCAAACTCGCCGCCATGGGCCGGGTCCGTACGAAGACAGTGAAGAGTCCTCGCACCAGGTGATCGAGCAGTACTACCCCAAAATGACCCTCGATTTCCACACCAACAAGAGGGTCTTGGGCGAGGTCTCCACCGTCCCCACCAAGCGCCTCCGCAACAAGATCGCCGGGTTCTCCACCCACCTCATGAGGCGAATCCAGAAGGGACCCGTCCGCGGGATCTCGCTCAAGCTCCAGGAGGAGGAGCGCGAGCGCCGCATGGACTTCGTTCCCGACGTCTCGGCCATCAGCACCGACCACATCGAGGTCGATAAGGAGACTCTGGACATGCTCTCCGCACTCGGGATGAGTGACATCCCCGGTCTGGTTCGGGTCGACCCGGTTGCCGTGCAGGCCCAGCCGGTCGGGTTCGGGCGGTCAGGTGGAGCTGGGAGGAGGTACTGATCGGGTTCTTTTGGAAATAAATGGTGATAGTTCTGGTGATATACCAAGTGGATTTTTGTTTAGATTTTGATATGTGAGTAGGAATTTTTTTTTGGTTCTTACGCTTTTTTTTTTTTGGTACCGTTATCATTCATGAATATTTCTCAAATTTATGTTAAGAATTCTTAATTATTGATTATACTTTTTTTCTCACGGTTGAGTCGATTATATCGTTACAGTTCCAATTGAGTAATGTTTCCAAGTAGTAGAAGGTTACTATCAGCCAGGTTATATGGTCAGTATGTATATGAATGATTTCAGGGTGAGTAAGAACTAAATAACGTAAGCAAATTCATTCCAAGGTTTCTAAAACAAAAATGTACAATTTACAAGACTCGTCTATGAGTTACTTTTGCACAGTATGGCAACAAAGTGGGGCAATCAATCTAATAGGAGAATGCAAACCAAAACCAGATTTGTTTTTAGAGTATTTCTATGTTATTCACTAGAATTTGCAAGGCCAACCATGTTAAGCATGTGACGATCCTCCTTGAATCTCTCTAAGACGGTACCTTTTAGAGCTTCATGTTTGTCTTGCTCTGCTCGTTCTGTGACAACTCCCCAGCATTCTATAACTTCTGGGTGCATTCGGTTGGTCTTGGAGAGGCAAGGGCTGCCAAATGTGGTGCAGGAGAAGGTCTGCCCCTGATCGAAACTTGCCGAGAGGAACAGACCGAAGTGGTTTGCTCGTCCCCCGAAACCAATTCCATTTGGGATGTTCTCTGAACTGAAATTCAGAGCACACTGCGAATATGCAAGAATAAACCAAGATCTTAAAGACTGTAATGATTGATTGATATAAAAAAAAAAAAAAAAAGGGACTATTGATGGATCAAAATAACTATGATCAACCTAAGGGGATTTCTTACCAATTAGCAACATAAGAAATTGGTTTACATTTGTTCTGAAGGTTGCATATATGCGGTGTTTAAAGGATATCTTTATGCATCCCAAAGCTGGTTAACCTTTTAATTGAGTATTTAAATTTCTTCCCGAATAGCAAAAAGACGTGAGAACAAGTGGAGAACTCACCCATTGCAGATTAGTGTTTGCTCCTGTAGGCCTGAATAAAGCTGCTTTCGGATAGAGTTGAAAAATGAAGGATTTCATGTCTCCATAGAAGTCGCCATGTCTCTCCCAAGGCTGAGAAGCATGGCCTCCGTATATGTAACCTTCTTTATCCTTGATAATCAAGACTGTTGGCCCTTCATGATTTCTGCAGTTAAATTGAACAGTTAACCCTTGCCCTACTTAAAATAAACCGATAACAGAAATATCAGACAATGATAGTAAATGTAGCACACTAGGCAGCAAGCAGTAGCACAACATGGAACAACAGGATGGTCTTCATACATGAAGTAATGGAGCTTAAACAAGCATAACAAGGAAAACATAAGTATGAATCAGCATATGCCATATAGCAGACGTTTGGTTGTCATCATACAAGAAAATAAGGTTTCAGATTACAGGAATGAGCATAATGGCTAACCCAACCTTAATTTAGCAATGGAAGCATTTATGCACTAATACATTTTTACATACCCTTTATGTCGTACAAGAAAATTAACCTAACAACAACAGAGCCATTAAGAATTCTGAAAGTAAAACGGGGTTCTTATCATAGCCGAGAAGGAAACAGTTAAAATGATTAAGACAAGGTGACATTCCATTCCATGGAACATAATCAACAGGTAAGAGTTCCTATTTTTTCAGAATATATCCCGCTTGGCTACATAGAGAAGGATGGCCAATTAGCATCTCCCCTTTATGTCAAGAGAAAAAACAGATGAAACTCGAGCTATCTTCAGACTTGAGGAATTCATTAATGCACGGTATCGGTAAGACAATTACAAGACGGAGAACAAAACTTATAACCATATTGGAATAAGTAAAAGCTACATGAATTACAAAACTTATAACCATATTGGAGTAAGTAAAAGCAACATGAATAACTATCAATTAAAGTTAGGATATAAGCATGTTACTCACGATATGTTGCCCAAAAATGTGTTAAAACTCAAACCATTAAATGAACTATGGTACAAAAGTTTCCATTCCTCCAGCTCGTGCTGAGAAAGTGCTCCTCCTATATGCCAAGCAAATTCCTTTCTCAATACTATCTGATTAGAATCTACGTTTTCTGGATGCAGTAGACTAGGAACTTCAAAACCAGGCCTCCCTACACAGAAAGGTCAAGAAAATATCAAAATACTAGTCAATTTCTGACTGGATCAAAGTATTATAGTTATTGACCCTGTATAAGTTTAACCTCCCTCCCCACCCAAACCTCAAAAGAAAAAGAAAACAGGGCCAGCAAAAGAGAAAAAGGGAAAGAGAGAGACCAGGTTTGACAATTAACAATTGACAAAAGCAAAAGAGAGAGACAATATGCTTTCTTAAATACAAGAATCATACAACTTCGAGTAGCCTGTAAGTTTGTTAGCTGCATGTTTCTCCATTCGGACCACCTTAAACATTTAAAGGATAAAAGCTTCGCCACTATGACTTATAGTCCACTGTTTGTTTCTATCAGAAGGAGCAAAGAATATTTGCTCAACTTTGACTTTATTCAATATATGTCAGAAAAAGGATGCAAACCACACGACCAAAAAAAAAAAAAAAACCAGCAACTCAAAGATATAAACGCATGAAGCACATCAGAATACCTGGATCAGGTGGCATCAATAAGCTTCCAAGGAACTTCCTGATGGACGGGAGGATAGTGCACCAACCTTTGAAATCTTTAAAAGACATACTATCCTCGGGATGGCCTTCGTCATGTTTTGAAAAATTAGCAGCAGCAAGAAATATGCCCACACTGTCCTTGGAAGAGCTCAACTGGGGTTCCGAAGAATCCTTTTTAAACAAAGTTTCAAAGATTGCAACCAGAACAGATTCCAGATCGGACCTGAAATTCAAAATCCGAACTTACATTCATTGGTGACAGATTATAAGAACAAAGAAAATATAACAAGCCACAGCCTTTTCCTAAAAGTTCTGATGGCATTATAACTCAAAAGTACCAGCTAATTCTACATTTGTGCAGGAACAACAATGAAAAAAATACAATCATCAAATGCATCAACATAGTGACTTTTTATCTATTTCTAATACATGATACAAACAAGGAACGACACAAAGAATCGAGCTTGATTACATGAAGAAGCAACCTTGCACAGGATAAGGGGTAACAGAATAAAATTACTATAGTACTGCCATAGTTGTATTCAAGCTTAAGGCCAGAGGCTAACTGTAAAGGGACTAAACCAAAGTCATCGTTAAAGGGTACAATATAAATACTACCTTCCCACAATGCCATCCCCAGAAACGTCCAGTAACTGATAGATAAATTCTTCAATCTCATCTTTAGTTCCCTTCTCATAAGTCCCCTGCAATATAACCAAAGACAAGCAGAAAAGAGTAATTTAGCGTATTGATTATGTACTAGAAAAACCCATTTCAAGAACTGTGTCAAAAGATAAAAATTATCTAATAAGACGTTAAAAAATAAGTAGATACAACATACTTTGGCAATTATGAGGTCTTCAAAGGTTAGTTGATGATCCTTCCGTTTCTGGGTAACTAAATTGAAAACCCTTTCTCCAAGAGGACCATTAATTCCAAAATATGCCTGTAAAACACCCCAAAAAAAGGCCCAACAATTGGTTTAATTGTAATAGTTTATTGAAGTCTATACAATATTTAGAAATTTTGGAACTTATGGGATTTTTTTTTAAAAAAAAAATGGGAGAGGCATAAACTGACCTGGAAAATTGATGGAGAGATGTATTTACCATTGCATTGTGACTGCGCAGCTAGGGATTGAAACAGGGATTTAAGGTCTTCTAGTTCCTTTTGAGTAAAAGCTCTGGAAAAATAGATTAAATGTCTTTATTCATTCATATGTGTATATACATATATATATAGGGGGAGAGAGAGAGAGAGAGAGAGAGAGAGAGAGACCTAGACGCCGTAGCGAAGCGAGGATCCGTGGAAGTGCGAGGTGACTGAGCGTTGCCCATCTTTCCCCCTGGGGTTTATGCTTCAGCTTCAAAGCTCGAGCTTTCTTCTTCCCCTTTCCTGCTTGTTTATCAAACCATACCATTTAAAAAAAATAATAACACAATAAATGTAATAATACGACAAGTCATTCTGACGTTGATTGTCGTTTGGAAAAAAGAGAAGACGACAAGCATTTAGTTGTCTAAGCTTTAACCATGTCGTTTAAGTTTAAAAATTTCTCCTAATTGGTGAGAAAATGATAGATAAACCTCATTTTAGTCCACAAATTATAACTCAAATCTCACTTTGTTTCCTAATTTTTAAGATGAATAATGCTAGGTATCATAAAATTACCGGGTATGGGTGCCCGCCTACCCATGCGGATAATATCTGAACCCGCCCCGCCAACTTAAACAGGTAAATAGGGCGGGTATAGGTTGTTTGTTCCTTGCGGGTATGGGGGCGGGATAGCCATACCCGCCCCGAACCTAACCCGTTGCATCCTTATCGAGGAGCATGTGAAGGCAATTGATGCTCGTGGCCCTTGTTATCCTCGATAGTAACCCACAAATCTTACTTCTGGTGTGTGTTTGTGATCTACTTTTCGTCTCCTCTCTTTGAAGAGTTTGAAATTATAATTCTTTTTGTACTGTAGTGTGTACTATTATTGAAACTTTTTGCTTCTAGTAATGACATTCCCCAGAAGAGTCCATTTTATCGAAAATAAAAAATAAAAAAATATTATTTGGATAATTTAAAAAATAAAAAGAAATATGAATTTAAAGAGAAAAAAAATCTAATGACAATATCATATACTAAAATTAGTAATACTTCAATAATACAACCTAATTTTTATATATACATATTTATTTATGTGTATTTTACATAAAGCATATATATACCTAATATATATTTTTTATTTATTATGTATATAAATAATCGGGGCAGGTACCCTTATACCCGTACCCGCCCCATTAGGGTCAGGTATTCGCGGGTAAACGGGTTGGCAGGTATAATTACCATCCCTACTCCTAAACTGCGTTATGGGCAGAGGAGACTAAGGTCTGTAAGATACCCACATCTTTTGAGATCCATGCTTGTAGAAGAAAAAAAATAACTCAATCATCTAGCCAGATCTACATCATAGAAGAAATCTAAGATTCAAGATCTTGTAAATGGAATGAAAATCCACAAAAATGTGGTACTACAAGCCAAAACTAAATCTAGGTTATTTAAAATTGAAATAGAAACAGAGAGAATGAGGAGGAAAGGGTAAGGAAAGGAGGTCGGAGAAGGAGAAGGAGAAGGGAAGGGAAGGCCCCCTTTCAGGTCTCCGTGAAGAGCCACGCTGGCTTTTCTATTGAGAGGAAGTGCAGATGGAAAGAGAGGGAAAAGTGACTGTTACCTAGAGGAGGAGGCTCTTCTACGGGTCTACTACGGAAGGAAAGTGATGGAGCATGTGAGAGCGTTTTTTCCTTAGAAATGGAAACATTGCTTTTACTTTTACTAAATTTTAATAGCAACACATGTGGCATGTGAGTTAGCAATATTTAATTGGTGAATGTGATTACTTTATTTGTGATAAGTTTTAATACATCAATTGAATAGTGACAACTTATATATCACTTGTGTTGGTATTAAAAATTTAGTACATATTTTGGTGTATCTAGCATCATCCTTTTAAGATTTCCAAGATTTGGTCTACATAACTATGTTTCAGCCTAATTATGGTCTGTGAATTTTCAAACCTCATATTATGCTACGATGAAATTCTCTTTTATTGTTCTGATCACTAGTCCATAAGAAAATTATTTAAAATGAGACTATAGACCAGAATTGTTGTGGAACTCCTAACATTATAGGCGAATTTTAGGCCTCTGTAAAATAAATATTTATTTTCTAAATATTGTAATAAAATAGTTAGTATTTTAACAGATATACTAAGTGTAAAATCTAATTACCTGATATGAAAACTGATATACATAACCTATAAACGGTAGATATACAAAGTGATCAAAAGATAAAATAAATAACATTTACTAAAATGAGGTATTAAAATAGAATGAACAATTAATATTTAATAAAATGGGGTGTGAAAAAGAGAATACATACTAATTTCTCAATTGGTCAATGAATAAAGTGGACTACTAGACTCAACAAAGTGTGGGGATCTTTTGAACTTTACTTGTATTTAGTCCCACATTAAATGTGAATTAGGAGTTTGAGTCCTTGGTCGAAATAGGTCCAACTAAGCATTGATCTTCACCTAACATCAAACCTTTAATTTATTTATAACTTAATATTAATTGTTCAAGTTAATCTAGTCAAAATATTCATATATACAATACTAAGATCAGGCCTTTGCTCTATCTCACAAGCTCAACTATACATCTTTAGCATTACTTATAATACAAGACTACTGTGAGCTACAACTCAGTAATTAAAATAATATATGAAATGCTACTCAATGATATGTAGTAAATGTATGATCATGCTTTGCTTTCTTAAAACTTTTTGGTATAAACTATATTCTTTGGTCCTCCTTTGTCTTCTGCACACTTTCTGGTTTAGCATTGCACTTGTAGAGCTTCTTAAACTGATATATCCCATGATCCGTCCTCTAGCCAGCCATCACTACAATAGGGCTTGTTACTAACCTTACTTCATCATTATCCTATCGAGCTCAAGAGAAAAGGTGGTCCGAGACTATAGTATAACCTACTATACCGTGGAGGAAGGAGACAGTACACGGCAAACCTTCTGACTAATTCTTTCAGACTTGCCCCTTGTCTACGCTCAAAATATACTAGCGGCTATCGCAGTATAGATTAAGGTGTCGATCCCACAAAGAAGTAAATCAACAATAAAAGGTAACGAAAAATAGAAAGAAAAATTGAAAATAAAAATAAACTGAGCAATAAATAATAGCAGAATTATGAACGAAAATACCAATATGAGAAAACAAGGCTTCAAGATTCACTTAATTGCTTGTCTAACTGTTACCTACTTTGATTCTTTTTTATCATTCAATTATATGTTTCACATCCCAAACACATAACCGGAAAATATAGCAATTAAGAACAAATATTAATCTAAAGTATTCAATATGAGAAATTCTTCCAATTAAAACCAAAATAATCTATCTTACTAGTTATCTAAGATCGACAATATATCACAGAGACAATACTGCAGTAAAAGATCAACTAATAAAACAAATATAATTA
>JXTC01000032.1:951777-1022068 GCA_002914845.1 Trema orientale
CAGTAAAAGATCAACTAATAAAACAAATATAATTATAATCTAGTTTAAATCACCACATAAAGAAAGCATGACTGAATTTATATGAGAAACTAGAAAATAATATATTGAAAAATAAAAATAATGAAGAATTTAACAAACCAAATTTATAAGCGTTGAAGCACTCCCAGGAATCAAAGCTGGAAAACAGAAAAACTACACAACTAAGATCATCTCTCTAGCCTCTCTAAAAACTAGCCTAACATCTCACTCATCTCACACTCTCTCTCTAGAAAAAGCAGAGTTTTCTCTCTCAAAATTGGTGTGTTTTTTTCTCTCTCACGTTCAGAGTATTTATAGCTGAGGTTGAAGTGTTGTGCAGGTTCCCACGTCTCTAATGGTGGCTTTTGATTGGCTGTGTGATGTGTCAATTTCCCACAATTTCTTCTTTCCTTTTCTCTCTCTTCCTCCCGTTTACTCACGCGTTTTCTGGGCTAAAGGTTGTGATCCCATGCGGCCGAAACCCGTGCGCGCGGCTGATTGGCTGACAAAACGGTCAAAGTCAGCAGGCTGAGGTGGCGCTTTCTTACTCGCTGGAGTAATCGGTTGCACGGAGCTCGCGAAACACAAAATCCGGCACCTTGGCAGCAGCTGACGACGCGGGGCCCACAGCTGTCGGCCAGCTATTCACTCGCCTGCCCTCGCGCGTGCAGTCCACGCGCCCGCCTGATCTCCTGGAGCTCGATCGAACGGCCGAAAACGCGAGTAAACCTCTTTTTCCCACTCGCGCGAGTTTGCCTCCGATTTCCGAATTTTTTTCTTTTTCTTTTTCTTTTATTTAAACCTAAAATCTAAATAAAATCTAAATAATATTTAAATTAAATAAAAAGATTAATCCGAATTTAAATAAAACTAAATTATTAAATTAAATACCTAAAATCTTATAAAATTATATTTAAATATTAAAAATCAAATTAACTATAAAATAACTTAAATTAAACTAAAAATCACTAAAAACACACAAAATATTTAAGAAAAAGAACATAAATAACTCTATTTTCATAGAGTTATCACCCCTTTCTTGAGCTGCTAATATGAGCCTAGTCCAAAGCCTTTGTCTGAAACGGTAAATCTATATCTCACTTCCCCAAAATAGTGACACAAAACCTTATTAAAATTATCTAGTTTTAACTTTTCTATGATACAAAATAGCTTTGCACAATAACTTTGGCCCCGTTTGTTTCAACTATTCCGTTCCATTAGAATGGAAAATCCATTTAAATGTGTGTTTGTTTCAACAATTCAGTTTTTCCATTCAAATGATCTTTTAGAATGTGTATTTGTTTCAACAATTCAGTTTTTCCATTCAAATGGTCAATCCGAAAAGTTAACCATTAGAATGGTTTTTTTGTGTCTTAAATGATAATGAAAGGGGGGAAGTATTTTTGAATGGTCCATTCCAATGCTCCCATTCTAATTACAACACATTCCACTATTTTTTCCATTCAAATATACACATTCAAATAGGCGAACCAAACGGGGCCTTTGCGTTTCATAAAAAAAATTTTCACTCTACTTAAACTTTTCTGTAAAGCATGCATGGTATTATGATGCACGTGACAACAACTCACTATATATATTAAGCATGTATGCTGAAATTGAAATGCCAATAGCCATACTCACAACCAGAATATAAAGTATAGAAACATAATAGACTCTCACATAGTACATAATTCTTGTGTTGCACTTGAGTAATTTACTTACCTCACTTCCAGTCTTTCTAAATCTTCACTCGTGAAATACTCCTTAATTAAGGTACAGTGATGTGCTATTCAAAAACAAATTCTCTTTATCATTATACATATGGTACTATGTAGTTTCTATTTTTAATTTTGCATTAAGTACAAAGATTTTTGCTTTATGCATATGTATATTAAAGTGATTGTAACACAACCTAATCGAATATGACTTTTGTTGATACTTGAATTACCATTGTATCAGCTAACAGCATAAAAGAAAATATGGTTTTCCCATGTATATAATATGACAAGAAGAATTAAACATATAGGATAATAGTAATTTGATTTCCATGGTTTATAAATCAAAAAACAAGCATGGAGAATACTCGCTACTGCTCCCAAATACAAACATTCCTAAGATGAAGAACTTAAGAAAGAAATTCTTATAGAAGCCCACACAATACCGTATTTGTTACATCAAGGAACTACAAAGATGTATAGTTATTTGAGGATGCATTATTAGTGATCTAGAATGAAAAAGGACGTCGTAAAGTTTGTAGCCAAGTGTCTCATATGTTAATAGATTAAAGTTAAACACCAGAGACCTACTAGTTTATTGTAGCCACTACAGATTCTATAGTGGAAATGGAAAGAAATTACTATGAGTTTTGTGATTGGATTACCTAGAACTTTAAGACAATATTATACCATTTAGGTCATAATAGACAGAAACATAAAATTAACATACTTTCTTCCTGTACGTATAACTTATACTATAGATCAGTTTACAAAATTGTATGTTCATGAAATTATGAAGTTGTATAATATATTGATTTCAATTATTTCAAATTGGGATGCTCATTTCACTTTGAAGTTCTTAGAGAGTTTGTATAAGGCCATGGGAATCAAATTGAAGTTCAGTACGACTTTTCATCCTCCAATTGATGGACAAATAGATAGGACAATTCAAACCTTGGAGGATATATTGAGGGCATGTATTTTGGATTTCCAAGGATTATGGAGTAGATACCTGTCATTAACTGAGTTCTCCTGCAATAACAGTTATTAGGTAACAATCAATGCATCTCCATATAAGATGTTGTATAGGAGATGTAGATCACCTGTCTATTAGGATGAAATAGGTGAAAGAAAATATCTTGGTCCAAAATTAGTCAGAGAGATGACTAAGCCAATAGAAAAGATAAGAAAAAGAATGCTTGCTATACATACTATATAGAAGAAATACATTGATCCAATTAGAAGAGATGTAGAATTCAGTGTGAGGGATATAGTATTTCTAAAGGTAGCACAGAGATGTAGAATTAAGTGTGGGAGATAAAGTATTCTAAAGGTAGCACCAATGAAAGGTATAATGAGATTTGGAAAGAAAATAAAACTGAGTCCAAAGTTCATTAGACCGTTTGAGATCCTTGAAAAGATTAGGAATGTAGCTTACAGATTTGCTCCACCACCATCACTACTGAACATAATGTTCTATATCTCTTTAACTAAGAAGTATGTTTCAGATTCCTTTGATGTTTTGAGTTATGAGCCATTAGAATTGAAACAAAATCTGACATATAAAGAAAAATCAGTACAAGTACTTGATAGAAAAGAGAAAAGAGTTGAGAAATAAGAAAATTTCACCAGTTAAAGTCTCGTAGAAAAACTTTGTTGTGGAAAAAACTACTTAGGAACAAGAAGAAGAAATGAAAATAAAGTATCAAGAACTATTTGAGTAAGTAAATTTCGAGGACAAAATTTTTATATAGTGAAGGGGATTGTGTTTTCCAGCTCTTTACAAAATTAAAAAGCCAATAATAGAATGATTGCGTTGCATTTAATATTAGTGTCACATGTGCATATCATTTTGAGTACTTAAGATTACTTTGTTATGATTATTAACTTTAATTCTCCAAGTAATTTTGCAATAAAATATTCAAAACATGCTCTTTGGTACAAGTTTAATATATGTTAAATCTGTTTTGTTCAAGTTATACGATTTTGTAATATAGTAGCATCAATTAGTATTATTTTCTCTCACATTTGTATGGCAAAAAGTATATATATTTTTTAAAACGGCAAGACTAGTGTTATTAATTATAATGTCATATGAAGCTATAATTCTTATTATATTTAAAAGGAAAAGGTAGAAAACTATATGTATTATATTTGGATGGTACACAAATATTTTTTTACAAATCTATGACTTGACATATTTTTTGTGCATGTTTTTTTTTTTAAGTATTCGACATGAATATATTATGATTGATATATGTTTTGTCTGATTATATACTACTTTGATAGTTGTACAATGTATATAGAATAATAATAATAATAATAATAAAAAGTCAACTTTTGGGAGAGCACTTGCTATTTATTGTTTTAATAAGTCTTAGTTACTCTTTATTACTTATCCTTAATGTTCTTCATTCTTTTACATATGCACATATGATGAGTCTAATCTTAACAAAAAGGGCCAGTAGCGGATAAAATACTAAAAGGAAAAATAAAGCTAGTTTCTTCCCTTCCTAAGTCAAAGGTTCTCAACTAGGAAAGGTATTTATTCTAGTTGTGATTATTTGTTCTAATATATTTTCTCATAATTTGTGTATGTTTAGTTCTTATTTAATTACCTTGAGCAAAAAGCATTTAATGAGAAAAGACTTAGAAAGCTCACAAACGAAGTAAGTAAAGTACTCAACTGGAACACAAGAGTAATGTGATATATGTGAGTATTATGTTTTTGTGTTTTGCATCAAGAATATAAGCATGAGCATTGGCATTTCATTATTACCATAACATGCTTGGCATTGTAGAGAGATATTATCATATATATGTGCCACTGTTGCAGAGAAGCATGATATAGTTTTACAGTTTCAAACGGAGACCTTGGACTAGGCTCATAGTGGCGGCCCAAGAAAGGGACAAGTTTGATGAGATTAGTTAGAAGGTTTGGCACATACCATCTTCCTCCTCCAAAGCGAATTAGTATAGTATATTGCAGTCTCAGGCCACTTTATTTTTTGAGCTCAATGAGGTAACAATGGAATTAAGGTTAGTAATAAGCTCTGATGTCGTACTGGTCGGCTAGAGGAGAGCCCACGGGATATTATCAGTTGAAAAAATCCTGCAAGCACAATGTCGAATCGGACAGTGTGCACAAGACAAAGGGGCCCAAAGAAAACAAGATACAATAAAAAGTTTAAGAAAGCATGATCATGCATCTAACTAGTATATTTTATTGAGTAGCATCTCATTCATTACTTTACTTACTGAGTTGCAGCTCACTTTAGTCTTGTGTTACAAGTAAGAATATGGATGTTAAAGCAGTTCTTGTAGGTTGTAGCATAGCCTCAATTTGTTGTTGTATATATGGATAATTTGACTACATGTAGAGCCCAATTTATATATTTTGGTTTACTTTGTAATCTTTGAATGGAATTGTTTTCAATACAGTTGTATGGGACCATTATGCACTCTTTTGTTTGTAGTTTTTATATAAAGTAGTCCACGCCTCGTTTTTCTAAATAAAGCCAATTATCCACTAAGTCTTAGAATAATTAAAAAGTTCAAATTGGTCTATATTTTTATAAAAATAATTACAAAAATATTTTTAGAAACTAACACCTCATTAATAAAAAATTAATAAACTTCTAATAATAGTATGTCGAAAATGAGAGTGTTACAAGTTGATATCAGTAAATAGTCCTAAGAATTTGACTTAAATTTGAAGAGTGCTAACTTACGTGCTTTAGAAATATACAATTAAGGGATAATATCACATTTATATTTTGTATTTTGAAACTTTGTTCAATTTGTACGTTGTATTTTGGTTATTGTTAATATTAACCCTTAGATTTAATATTTGTTACAAATTTATATACTGATACTAATTTAAAGCAGTTAATTTACTAAGATGATTTAATAAACGTATTCTCGGATCAGTTTTATATGGTTTATTTTCAATCTTTTAAATGACATCCTAGTAAATTAACTGCTCTAAATTGGTGTTATAGTATAAATTTGTAACAGATTTTAAATCTAATGGTCAATATTGATAATAACCAAAACAAAAGGTATAATTTGAATAAAGTGTCAAAATACAAAGTATGAAAGTGATATTATCCCAAAACTAATCCATAGACCTATATACTTTTAAAATATAAAATTTATCCTACGAGTTGTTTGGTTATAGGGGTAAAGAACTAGTTTGATTGTTTAATTAATTTTGACTAAGGGTATTAGTTATTTTATGGGATAAAAAAAAATCTCATCACATTTTACCTTTTTGCCAAAAAAAAAAAAAAAAAAGCTTTTTTATTAATATCAAATAAAATCTTCTATTTGTAAGTTCTATCAAATCTCATTGAATTTATATATATTATTAAATTTTAGATAAAATTGTTGAAAGAAAATGCTCTTAATTTATGAAATCAGATAACATAATTCAAAAAAAAAAAAAGAAGAAGAATTTATCATTAGATTTCTGAGAGATTATAAATTAATCAATTTTTGTTTTTATTATTATCCAAGATTTAGTCTATAAAATTATGTTCTAGTCTAATTATGGTCTATAAATCTTCAAACATAATATTTTGATACAATGACTTTCTCTTTTCTTGTTTTAATTGTTATGTTTGTCTATTTAAAGTGAGATTATAGACCAAAATTATTATGGAACTCTTAACATAATTGTAATATCCTGAATTCTCAAATGACTCCTAGTTCCTCACATATTTAAAAAAGCCAATAATAGTATGATTGCATCACATTTAATGTTAGTGGTATATGTGGATATTTTTATGAGCCATTAAATTATTAATCATTATTTTTATTATTATTGACTTTAATTTGAATAATTTTATAGTGAAATGCTCATAATATGCTCTATAGTACAAGATTAACATGTATTAAATACATTAAATTTATTTTTTTTTAATATCCATAAATTAATATTAGTTTGTTTATTTATTTATTTGTTTTGAATGACTAGAATACTATTCTATTAACATAAGAATGCATGACTGATCTTCTAAATTACGTGTGGTTATTATTAAAAAATAAAGAAAAGTTGTTGTTGCTGATACACGTTGTAATCCGTTAATGAACATTTCATTATTTTATATGTATAGTATTTATCTAGTTATTTAATGATTATCTTTTATTATGTGGGACTTTGGTGTGGTCGGATAATTGGTTTAATGTTATTAAAAAAAATAAAAGTAGTGAAAGATACTTATATAATTCTTCTCCAAGGAACACACAGTGCTCCACGTTACCTTATCAAAAAAAAAAGTTTCTTCTTATCATTGATTAGAAAGGTTCCAATTTTTTTTGGTAAACAAAAAGGTTCCTATTTGTTTTAGTAGATTATTTAATTCAACATCAAGGTCTGCCACATGTTCATGTCAATAGTATGATACATATATATATGTTTGATAAGTTTCTATGCTAATGATATTATTAAAAAAAATGAACTAAAAGCCAATTTTGCTTATGTCAATAATTTCTTGAACTATATAGATTTTTTTTTTGATGAATAGAACTGTATAGATTACAATCATGTTTTAATTTAGGACTTCTTTATTTTTTATGGGTAATGTTATTTATTATATATATAAGTGGTAAAGAATGAAGGAGTAGTCTACTTTAAACTTGCAGTAGTTTGGCTTGCAAAAAGATAAAAAAAATACAAAGGCCCTTTTTCCTTACAAAAGTTCTTCCATCTTCGATTTATATAAAGAGCATATGTAATTTTTCTTTCCATATACTTAAAAGGTACTACTCTTTAATTTATTTTTTTAAGCACCTTGTAGTCAATTAATGTGTATATATATATATATTAAAAAGTAAGAGAGAGAAAAAATATTAATGATGCATGTCTTTTCATGTGCCTCATTATAGCCGTTGGATCATTATTAAATGATAATCTAACAGCTAAAAAAAAATACATTCATATAGGTTAAAAAAAAGAAATACCTACTGGATTGGCAACCACATATATATATGAATATATATAGATATGTGTTATTACCCATTATCTGGGATCTCGGTCTTAGGTTCGAGTCACACTAGGGGTAGGCGTGAAAACCTATTATCCCTAATAAGGTGGGGTGGGGATTGGGTAATATTAGGTATTTACCTTTAATTTGTAATAAATGGAGGTCATTAGTTAAGTCCTACTTCTTTTTTTTTTTTTTTTAAAAAAAAATATATGTGTTATATGTACATATGTTGTAGAGTACCCAAGTATCTATTTCTCTGGTATTTGAATATTTTAGTATACATGAATATAAATAGAATATCTTAAGTAAGATTTATTTTGAAGTGGTTAGGTTTAACATATATAACTATTTTTATCCTTATGATATAATTGGGACTTTAATTTCTCTTATATATATATATATATACTATAAGACTGAAGATCAGGGATAGAGCTAGAATTTCTTATTAAGGGGGCTAGGCCGTAATTTGTAATTCAAAAATTAATTAAAAATAATAATAAGTATTATAATTTACTTGACGCGTTTTTATTGCTTGAAAGCGTTTTACAATAAGAATATTATTAGTATCATTAAATATGTCTTTTTCAATGTAAACAAGTAAATTATCATTCATCAATTGATCACACATTCTATTACTTAGCCGATTCTTTAAAAAATTCATAGAATAGAATATCTCTCCATATTAGCAATAGCAATTGGTAAAATTAATGCCAATGTCATGAGTCGATAAACGAGATGCTAAAGATTATGTCTTATTACCTCAATCATTTTCCATGAAAGATTACTGATACTTTTCAATCCATTAAATTTCTCACTGAAACAGATATTAATTATATATATTTCAAGTTGATGATCAAGTTCCATGAGTTTTATAGTAGAACAATTCTTTGGATAATAATCAGTAAAGTAAATTGACCTTTTTTTTATCAAAAGCTAAAATTATATCACGTGGATATAACTATGCCATATAAAGAAGCAAGTTTGAAAAGCACATATTTTCTTTATTGAATTTATTTAAAATCAATTAAAATGAAATAACGAGCTATATTAATTCCGAAATAAGTTTGGATTTTTTTTATTAACCAATACAACAAACTTTTGATTGTAGGCTTATGAGGTTTTATTGTATTTTAAAAATAGGAGACTTAATTATTTTCTTCATATTTTTTTAATAGTTATATTAAAAAATTTAACAAATTTAATGAATATAAAAAAAAAAAAAAATTGAGGGGGGCTTCGGCCTCTTTACCAGTAAACTTGCTCCGTCCGTGCTAAAGATAGTAAACTTAAAATATTTTTATTATTTGTGTTTGTATATTATTGTGAGAAAAAAATAATAAAATAATTTGACTTAATAGCGGGTAATGTTTTCGAATAATAGAATTTGATATGTTGAGAGTTAAATCTTGAAAATCTGATATAATGCACAAATTAGATGCAGTAGTAATTATTTTATAGGGAAAATTGTGTTACTTATAGTTGCTTTTATTTTAATAATTATTTGTTAAGTAACAAGTTATAATATAATTATGGTAGCTTGGTTCTCGCATATGTGTTTAGGTGATTTTGTTGGTTGGATTTTTATAATTTGAAAGTGGTAACAGCTTTATATATAATATTATATACACACGTTAATCACACAGTGTACCTGAGGTCCAAAGTCTAATATATACAATTTCGTACCTTTCTTACAAAATCACGAAAGTCAGTTTACTTTTAGTCAATATATTTTATTAATGTTAAAATTTATATAGTTATGTATTTAGATGATGTCTTGTCTTTTCTTGCTGCCATTTGTGTGAATAGAGATGATTTCAAGGAATTAAGTGTATATTTTGTTATTTTACTGTCTCTCTAATTATTAATTATTATCTTAGAAATTAGTGCATTTTATAAAAATACATTGAGAATAGTACCTTATAGCTATCAAATGGATGTGTTATTAAAAAATAAAAAAAATACTAGACACATGTTGATTATACCTTAAGCAAAAGAGCATTTATGGGCAAAGACTTAGAAAGTTTGGAATCAAGGTAAGTAACATTATACTTACAATGTAAGAATTATCTGTTTTATGTGAATTGGTGAAATCTTTGAATTATGTGTATTTCTATCTGTTATTTTGTTATGCCTGAAACATGAAAATCTAAATCTTTTATTCTGTCATATATGAAGCATGAATATCTGGTGTATTTATATTGCCTGACGAGTAATGGTGAATAAGTTATGGTGGGCCAGTGCTCAAATATTTGGTTCCTTCGGGAACATTATCTGGTTCTTTTAAGGATACTCTGATTCCTTCGGGGATACTATTTGGATCATTCCAGGAGAATCTGGTTCCTTTGGGAACACTCTGCTGGTGGTATGGGGTGGAACTGTACTATACACAGAAGGGATTTCTGGAGCTCGAGACCTCCATATTGCTCATGATATATTATCTGTTATCTGAGTGGCTCAGTATGTGATTTATAGTCTTATCAGACAATACAATATACACAAAAATCCTAATCATACAATTATCTGTTCTATCTTGTGTGCACTCTAAATCTGTATTCGTTATTTACTGAGTTTTCATACTCATATATATATTCTTACATTGTAGAGGATACTATTGATGCCTGAGCTTGGAGAGAAATATCGACTTTCTGACTATGACTCGTGTATATAAGCATTTTGACCCAGTAGTTTTCTAATAGTGTATTTTGCACTAACTTTCGAGTGTGTACCTTATGAATGACATTTTGAAAGGTCCATTATATATGTTTGTATGTATATATATATGTTAATATATGTATAATTATGAATGGAGTTTTCCTTTTATTTAAAATAAAAAGTCTAATTTTACACTATTTTATCAGTTTTGATTCGAGTATCGTCTCCCGATTTCATTAGAACTTTGCTAAAATCACCTTATGTGCAAAATTGGGGAATATTACAATAATAGTCGAATTTTATACCTCTCTTATTTTCTAAATATTGTAGTAAAATAGTTAGTATATTAATAAATATACTAAGTGTAAAATCCAATTACCCAATATAAAAGCCCAGATATATACATAACAAAGTAAAGGAAGACATACAAAGTGTAAAAATTAATATATTTGATCATTCACTATGAAAAGAAAAAAAAAATTTACTAAAATGAAGTGTAAAAAGAGAAGGCATACTAATTCTCAATTATGTTTTTATCGAAAAATGAACTACTAAACTCATCAAAGGTAGAGATTTTTTGAATTTTACATGTATTTAAGTCCCACATTATATGTGAATTAGGAGTTTGAGTTCTTCGAGCTTTGCAAATAGGTCCAACCAAAGCATTACTCTAACAACAAAATCTTTAATTTAAATCTAATATTGTACGAGCTTATTTCCTAAGAATGATATCTCCCATGAAAAGTTTTCATCCCAAAGCAGAACTTTGAAGCTAATTTATATTCCATCTAATCAATTCTATTGTAATGCCATCACTTCTATCAACTAAATTGTACTCAATACTTAAACATACATATAAACCACAGTATATTGAAAACTTGGACATTTCGGATGTGGGTTAAATTCAATCTCTTTCTCTCTCAACAACATAAACAACACAACGTTGGGAAATTTTGTTGTCTTTTGATCATTTAATATTGATGTCTTTTTTCTATATCTACCGTTGGTTTAAACAAGATGAAACAAGAAACTCTATTGCCTTTTGATCATTTAACAAATAATATGTCGTTTAAATAAGATGAACGAGATGTAGTTATTTTCAAAATATTCTTTCTTTTATCCAAGTAGACGACTTATGGCCTTTATTTAAATTTCTTGTCATTTAAGCTAAAAAAATAATAATAATACTAGCTTCCAACGTGTAAATTCAAAGTTAGATCGTTGAATAATAATAATAACAATAAAAAAAAAAAATACCAAAAGTCTCCCATGTGTTTTAGCTAAATACTAGCTTCCACTCATGTGTCTTAGAAATATAAAACTTATCCTCTAATTTGTCAAATTGGGTCGAAAGTTTTGTTCGGATAAATTTTTGGGTCAAATAGTCAAATTATTCATCAAACCTAGAACCAAACTTATTTAAATGTCAATTATTCAAATTTACACATAAACAAATTATATAATTTTTTTAATAAAAAATTGTTTGGTTGTAGGTGTAAAGAACTACTTTAATGATTTTATTATGGGTTTCTAACACTTTTACCTATAAAAATCCAAAAGAATTACAAAAATACGAAGGTCAGGTTTTAATCTTCTTCTTTTTTTTTTCTTTCTAATTTCCAGATAGTTTTTATTAGAAAAATATCATTTTTAAAATGGTCACCAATTAATAGTTTTTAAAAACTGGTTACCGGTTACCAATTACTCGTTATAAATATCTTTGGTTACTGGTTATCAGTTTCTGGAAACTGGTTACCGGTTATTACTTAATTATTTTAAAAAATAATATTTTTATAAATATTTTTTAAAAAATAGTACTTTTCTAATAAAAACTATACTGTACCTAAAAAACGAAAAAATGACATTGGTAGGAATAATTTAGGCAAAAATGACTTTTTTTGTAAATTTTTTTTTTCTAAAAATGACATTTTTAAGAATGTCAATGGCTTTCTGACTATAGGTCAAGAGATTCTTCATTATGAAAAAACTATTATCTATGACTTTTGCATAGTCAAGAAGTTCTTGACCATAAGTCAAGACATCTTTGACATTCTTAAAATTGTCATTTTTAAAAAAACGCAGAAAAAAGTCATTTTAGCTAAAGTTAGTCCTATCCATGTCTTTTTCTCACAAAAAAATAGGCAACCGTTTTTTTTAAATTTTTTTCTAAAAATGCCGTAAAAGACCTAATTTCCCTTTAATAAATTTTGACTAAATGTATTAGTGTTATCTTATAACATAATTTTGACCAAATCTGACCCCAAGGAATAAGTTTAGCCCAATTTGACAAATTAAGAGGATATATCTTATATTTTGAAAAATAGGGGCAGAATTTAGTATTTTGCTAAAACACATGGCATGTTTTTGTTAGTTTCCCTTAAAAAAAAAAAAAAAAAAAAAAAAAAAAAAAAGGAAGTTGGGGATCCTTGAGTTGAAGGGGGTTGAAAAATGCATAGTTGGAAGTCGTAGGGACTTAAGCTGCAATGTGCAATTACAATTAAAAAAAATAATAATAATTAAAAAAAAAAAGGGTGAAAACCGAAAGTGAGGAACTTGACTTGGCCTTCGGATTTGGGACCAAAGAGGACCAGTGTCTTAGAGCCTTGACCTTCAAATTACTCTTTTACCAACTTCGCTATTCAGCCCCTGAGAAAACCAGTTTCAGAACTCGTAGTCCTTAGATCAGAATGGTACAAACTCCTCCTTCTAATCTCCCTAAGAGCTGACAAAAAAGCTATTTTTTCTTCTTCACCTCCGATCTGTAAGTTCCCTTTACCAATTTTCGCTCTTTTTTAATTTTAATTTAGCTTACTTTCATTTTTTTTAAGTGTAGAAAACTCGTTATCTTGGTACCATTTGAGCTGATCTTGGTTGGGAATAAATTTATACATGAAAAGGAAAAAAACCCAGAACATATATTTTTTTTAGTTTGTTGTGTTAAAATTTTCATAGAAGAATCGAGTTTATGGTAATGAGAGTAATAAACAGAGTAGAAAAGTAAGAATCCATTAGGAAAACGAGTAAGGAAGCTCGTAAACTTTGTACTTTGGTGGATAAAGTGGTTATCTGAGGTTGTACAAAAGTGGATTTTTAAGTCTTAAACGTTCTAGTTTTAGGATCTTATTAAAGTTAAGTAACTTACGAAAAGTGGGTCTTAGTGGTTTTGTAATTTTTGCTCTTGTTATTGATCAGCTGAATATGTTGATTCAGTATTGTAGAATATCAAATTAGAGTGAATGGAAAATGGTTTTGTAAATTTTGAATGTGGATGTTTTGGTAATTGTTAAACAGGCCGAATTCAGCGTTTTTAGTGAGGATGTCAAGACCATGGCTACTCGTTTGTTTGCTATTGATAATTGTGTTTACATCACAGTTCGAATGGAAGCCACAATATGGAAATGAGATCGAAGCAAGTCCAATTGCTTCCAGGAAGCAACAATATATATCCGAAAGAGAAGAATCCGTCAAAGAAAAAGTGAGCTTTCTAATGTGCTAGTCTTCTCTATAGCAAGTAAATTAAGCCCATCATTTCCTTTTCTTGCGGGTTGAAGGTTGTGATTGCAGAAATATTAATTATTTGTTTCTTTTTTTGGCTTGAAGAGTTGCAGAGGTACTAAGTCGAATAACCGATTGGGCAGTTCTTTACTTGTGGAATTGTACTTGAAAATAAATAGCATGCATCTTTTGAATCTAAGTGCCTATGTAATACTATCGACTTTTAGGTTTTGTATTATGTGAGTGCATCTGTAATTAGCTATTTAGAGTGGCAAAAATTTGTTTGTATCCTATAACTTTTGAATATGGAATACAGAGAAAATAAAATGCTGATTTATGAACTAAATATATATGTACCTGTAGATATATATTTGCTGAATTAGCCTATAATTTAATTTAGGCTTGATTGAATATCAGTAAAATGGATAAGTAGAATAATTAAGCATGCTAACTTGTAGTTGGAGGCATCATGTGCTTTGTGACATTTGATGGTATTTTTGCTAGCGACACAGTAAAAACTACCGAACCTGAAATCAGTGCAGTTAAAAGTTTGGTAGTGATAAAATTGTTAGTTAACATTATATGTAAACTAACCTTTTCATACTCGTTTTGGTAATATTATGCAATGACATGCTATCTTATCTATATTCAGAATGATTAACCTAACCAGGATTAAAGTAAACCTTTTTTTATCTGAAGTTGTGTCCTTTTCACATTCAAATTTCCGTACATGCTTGAACTTTCAGCAAATATCATTACTATTGGGTCTTGATGAGTCGATTATGAATTTTGATCACACAACTCTATCTGCATTTCTTATTCATTGTCTACCTGTAATTCTGATGGATGATGGAATCATGGAACCAAAAGACAAGTTAAGGTCATGTAATCGTGTTGAGATGGCGACCATATGTCATTTCCATGCTACCTTTTGCCAAAGTCTACCTTTTTTAGTGATGCAACATCTTGTCTGATAATTGGAGATTACACTTGTGTGAAAATTTTAGCACTATCTGTAGGATGATGTTAAGAATTAACGAACAGTAATCGACAATAAAAATGAAAATAAGAACACATAGATTTAAGTGGAAAATCCTAATCGGGAAAAATCACTGGCAGAGAAGAAAATTTCACTATGTCGAAAATAGGGTACAGAAGGTGGTATTTTACACGGCCAAGCCAAGTATATATAGAATCCCTAAAACCCTAAAATACATATGTGTACGGACGAAAAACTATACACATATGTCGCACCGCGAAGTTTTCGGGCTAGGGCAAATAGAATTCGGGTCACGAACTCTAACAGATGATAAGTTGGAGAAGGAATTTTGTTGAGTCATTGTATGTGCAGCACTGCAAGAAATGAGTGAGCATCTGGTCTTCTACTGTTACGCTTTCCTTTGTAATAAGTGGCACGGGATTTATGGAGTTAAACCTATCTAACATTGCATCATTAGAAGATAGAATTAAGCGTGACATCATCACTTTGTTTCAAGTAGGACGCTTGGAATTTGGACAAATACCACCTTTTGTCATGTGGTTTATTCTGTGCAGAAAAAGTAGTAAATATTTTCTCTATATTTTTAGGTGCTCACTAGCTATTTTCCTTATTTCATTTCGGTCATGTGAATCATCCCAATAGGATGATATAATTTGGTATCCAATTAGGGGCAATGAAATTTGATCCCTTTTAATAGCAAATCTAATTCGTTACATTATCTCTCTTGTAAAACAATTCATATGGTTGCTGTTCTAAATTTCAGTCTGCTTTTTCTATTTATTGACTTTTGTTCATGTGTCTTATATCTAAACTTTCATTTACTCTCTCTCTCCCTTTCTCATCAAACTACTTTTTTTTTTAGTATGGTTATGTATTGTATCGGCCATAACTTAGTATGGAATGTGGAAGTTCCACTGTGAGTTCTTACATTATTGGTTATAACTTACGCTGCAGATTATCCTCTCACAAGAGAAAAATATACAGAAACTTAACGAGCTTGTACAGAGTCTACGAGAACAGTTGCTACAGTGCAGGGGTGAAAATGAGGTTGACAATGGCACTACAACCCCTTTGACAGAACTTCTAACCGAACTTGAGCGGCAGCCTCTCTTGGAGGACTAGTCCTGGCTCATACATGTTAAACATCAACATATCTAAACTTGTAAGTAGGAAGAACTTCTCTTCATAAGAATCTAGCGTCACCATTTGGATTATGTCCAAAAGGCAGAAATACAGAATTAAATCTAATCTATTGTACGTACTTGTAAGTATCTATGAATGAAAACAAGAGTCCACGCATTGTCGTCTTTTTTATTTTTATTTTTTTTGGGGTGGGGGGACGAAGTCATTGTTTCGACCTTCTGCTTTCCAGTTAAATCTGTTAATGTGGGAGACTGGGAATCACCAATCTCAAACTGTAGCAGCTAATATTTTCCTACAATTCATACATTGATTATATGTTGCCATGTTGGTAATGTGGTAGATGGAATGGTAATTTGAATTCAAAACCAAGGTTCGTTTGTGTTTTGGTGGAAAATAAATAGATTGAATGCAAATATTATGGCATGGGAACATAGTGTCAGTACTTCAATATCTTTGAATCAAACTTGAATTTGAATTTCAACTTGTAAGTAATTTCAGTTCTGCCTGCACAGATCCCTAGAGATTGAAATGAGGTCAGAACTCAGAATGTTCTCCTATTTATATTAATTGTTAAATCTTTAGTTCCTTGTTAGTTGTAACTATGGTTTTCAATGCCCTTATCAAACTAAGTTACCAGGTCACTACCTACAACTTAACTGGACCACAAAGCTTGTGTTAGGTTCCGTTAATTGTCATCTCTAAGTTAGAATTATTGAATGGTTTCTCATTTAGGAGTATAATTGATGTCATGCTTGTTGCTTAGTGCTTTCAATATTTGTGATGTTTCACTCACACATCAGCGCGCCCTCGCACACACACACATATATATACAATGACATACATTCTGTCCCTATCCTGTAGGTATAACGTTTGAGTCAATAGAGAACTTTTTCGAGCCATATATATGCTGTTATTTTCTGCCTGTTAAAATTAATGTTCTGAAACAAAGCAGTTTAGTATTGGTAAACTTTCTCATGGGAGAAATGTGAAAACAACACAGGATCATTCATTCTTTCATTGTTGTGTGTTTTTCGTTTAAGAGGAAGAAACCTTATCAATATTCCTTTTAAATTTGATATTTATGATGACCATAGGTTCTCAACAACAAATTCCCCTATCCAATTTTCTAGCTGCTTGTAAGACTACATCTTTGTTTCATTTACTGTTATCTTGGTTTAAATGCCCAGAGAAAAAAAAAGGGGGGGTAAGAGGAATAATTCTAACGCACCTACCAATGTTGAAGCTTTTATTTATAACTTCAGGCAAAAGTATTTAATTGCTACAATTATTTACTTTTTATGGTAACGGTTATTCTGATACCTCTTTATTCCGACTGTTTTTACCAATTTTTATCTGCAAATGTAATTCAAATAGTTCGTACATTTGTTACTGTTAATTGTTTAATGCATGCGCTGTATCTATTGAAGGAACTTGACACTCTCTTGACTTTTGGAAGTTGATCTATACTTACATACCCAACTACTTTGGCTTTGTTAAGTCAATTTAATGTCACGACCAATATTTATTAGCAGTTCTACTGTTCTTGTGAGAATTAAGAGAGGTCCCCACAAGCTGCTAGGAAAAATTGGCGCCTTTTATATGGTTCTTTTATTATTTGTTTACATTACAACTTTCTTGACAAGTACAGATTACCATAAAATTAAAGTTGCGAACACTTATAGGCTATAGGTTGTGTTTATAGTTTATCTTAACCAAATAACATGCGAAGTTGATAGAATCTGACAAATATTTAGCCGGGTAGTTTCTCATTTTTTTTTGGTTCGTAAATTATTGGAGTAGTCTTTTTTTTTTTTACTCTAAATTTTAAATTTTATCGTCTATTTTGATCTTTAAACTATTTAGATCATATTTACTAATCCGTAATAGGCCATAAAAAGAATGGAAATAAAGAATTTTCTTTCTCATTCATTCACGTGTTTACTTACATATTAAAAACATAAATTATGGAGAATCTTTCTTATAATTTTATTCATTCACGTGTTTACTTACATATTAAAAATATAAATTATGGAGAATCTTTTTTGTAATTAGTAAAATTAGGAATAGATGGATTAATTTCTGATTCTTTCTCATTATTTTTCAGACTCATTCCATTTGTGATTCTTTTCGTTATGGATAAATAGACATTTATAAGTATTCTATTTTAATCACTTTTCTTTTTATTGTGTTTGATTGTTAACAAAAAAGCACGAAAGATGCACATGTCCTTTTTGCTTAATGGTTTATGCCTACAATTGCACTATATATGGTTGTTGAGGAAAGTCTTCTTTCCGGGTTTCATCCTCTATTTATCTATTATGCATGTCTTCAAAAAAAAATTTTGGCTGCAGAGTTACAAATGTTGGATATCGTTTTTGTGGCCATTATTGCACTTACGTTTTACCTCACCAATATTCCAACCAAGCCTTTTATAACCAGATGTTATTATTTGACCAGAGGAAATCTAGTGACATCAAACTTGTGTACTTGTGACTTTCTGGATAGAGACTAACTGATTTGAATGAGTCTATCCACAATTAAAATGATTCAGACATGGTAACTACTCCCATGGGGTAGATTTCATAGTCATGGCTTGAAACACACCACTCATAATTGTAACCTCACCACCCCATGGATGTAAGTTGTTAAATTTTATGCACATTTTGTAACGTGTACATGTAATGGATCATAATAGAATAAGAAATGAGAATGAGTAGAGTACTTTACTTTTTCATGTGTTTATTTACATAATTAGGAAACAAGTCTTTATGTGTCCCACATGATTAGAGAAATTTAAGAAGGAAAATACAATATGATTGCAGTTGCTGATACCTTTTCTTATATGTTGTGGCTACTAAATGATTATATATGATAATATTTTAATAATCATGGTATTTTGGACTTTAAATTGCTACATTTTTTATCAACGCTAGAAAAGTATGGCTAATTTTATTTCTAACTTCAAGTAAATTAGTAAACATAAGAATGGATTCAAAATCTACCCGTCATTCTTTCTCATTCTTTTACAAAACTTTTTTTTTTTTCTTCATTATCTTTCTTCTTTATTACGGATTAATAAACATTATGGGCTTGTTTGGATTCACTTCTAGTTTTTTGTATAAATAAATTGAAAATGGAAGTAAAAATTTTGTTTTGATTTTCAATTTTTATAAATAAGAAAAATGCTTGATAAACTTTATTTCACTATTTATTTCCAAAAATAATAAAATGCAAATAATCGAAGAGAAAGTCATGTAAATCTTTATTTGTGTATGTATATACATATATATATGTACATATTTGTATATAAATATTTATATGTTCTTTTATTTTGGAAATTTGTTTTAAAAAATAGAGATATTAGAAATTTTTTGTTACCACTTTTTTTGAAATTTTTGGTAACAGTTTTTAAAACAAAAACCAAAAACAAGGTTGCCAAGCAAATTTTCAAAAAAAATTTCTATTTTTCTATTTAAAAAAATAAAAAACAGAAAACGAAAGTGAATCTAACAAAATAAGCCTTTATGCAATTCTTCATCTAAAAGAAGAAGTTGTACAATCCAGATTGACAGAAGAAGAAGAAGAAGCTCTCCAAATATCCCATCTATATGAAATTTTCGAGTTTGCTAATCTATCGCCCTCCATCTTCATCACATTAATGAAAACACCATTGATGGCTCTTCAAACTCTCCATTTATATCATATTACATGTCAATTGATTCAAAATATATAAGCTTAGATTAGATGCTTCCTTGCACCGTATTTATTTCCTTTTATGCCATTTGGGGGCTCTTTGCAACTTGCAAGCACATATTCTATATGTAGATGCATTGGAACCCACCAAGAAGGTAAAAATTAAAAACAAATAAGGCCCCGTTTATTTCAACCATTCCATTCCATTAGAATGGAAAATCCATTTGAATTTATGTTTGTTTCAACAATTCAGTTTTTCTATTCAAATGATCTTTTAGAATGTGTGTTTGTTTCAACAATTCAGTTTTTTCATTCAAATGGTCCATCCAAAAAGTTAACCATTAGAATAGTTTTTTTTGTGTCTTGAATGAGAATGGAGGGGGAGAGGTGTTTTTGAATGGTCTATTCCAATGCTCCCATTCTAATTACATCACATTCTATTATTTTTTCTATTCAAATATCTCACATTCCAATTATAACACATTCCACAATTTCTATTCAAATACATACATTCAAATAGGCGAACCATTTTAATTACAACACATTCCACATGTTTATGCTACACATGTACCTGGAACACGTGAAGAATCTCAACAAAAGAATCTATGTCACGTGACCAAGATTACACAGGGGGATCTGGGAAAATCTATTTAATGTTTTTTTTTTTCCTTTTATTCAAAAAAACAAAAATTATCCTCCATAATTTTTCACACTGGCAAATAAAACATAGTTTTGGAGCACATAAGAAAAATAAAAAATAAAAAATGGAACTGGATTTTCATTAATTTGGGTTGCTTTAAAAACGCTCCTTCATTAAAGTTGTTTTCGTCTTGCAAGAAAACTTCATTGAATTACGACACAAATGAATGGTTTAATTTATTTGAAGCAGAGGGAACTTGAATGTTCTTAATAGCCATATATCATGGCATTTGAATTTTCTGAGAGGTTCTTGGTGGAGTTTGGTTGTCACATGATATCGATCCGTTAATAGCGTTTGAATACTTTTTCAGTGATCAATACATACACAAATATATACACTGCGTATATGAATAAGTAATAATATAGGAGATAGAAAGTAGAATCATAATAACCTCCTTCTTCTTCTCTCTCTCCCCAGATTTAGATGCTAATCTATTGGTATGCCACTTAATGCTTTGCATGCATTTCAATGAAGTGGAGGTTGAGAATTCAATTCAACTTTCATCAATGGAGTATAGAAATATTTATGTCACACAACTGTTCCGATTACGTATACAATATATATGGATATACATCCTTGAATGCGATAATTAATTTTAATCATATTTCGAATATACGCACAGGATAATATTATTTTATATGTGAACTATATATAGGTACATGAATACTACTACATATGTATATAGATCAAATGTATAAAATTGGTGTTTTACTCTCACATGTATAAAATTTTAAGTTTGAAGAATGATATTGATAATAGTCAAAATGAAAAGTAAAAAAACTTAATAAATAATCAAAATACAAGGCATAGACAAAATATAACTATTCTTTTCCATTTTTATATTCACTGCTTGACATATGTATTTCATTTTTCTTTGTAATAAGATAAAAAAAAAAAAGAGATATTTTGGTGGAGTTTTTATGTCAAATAAAGTGACAAGAGAGTGAAAATGAGAATGGAGTTAGTACAACTTTTTAAAAATATAACAAATCATTATTAGAGTTTACATTTAAAAAAAATGTTAGAAAGAGAATGTCGTTAACACTCCTCTTATTTTTTATTTTAGATTTTGCAAAGAATCACTACTACAGAAAATATTTTCTACGTCATTTATAAAGCGAGGTGGAAACAGGTGACGTGATAGCCCTACATCATACCATGTTGCTTTTAAAGCGACGTGGTATACTGGCCTACCATGTCGCTTGTATAAAAAGCGACGTGGTATACTGGCTTACCACGTCGCTTGTATAGAAAATGACATGGTATATTAGTTTACCACGTTGCTTGTATAAAAAGCGATATGGTGGGCCATAAATTATCAATTGTTAGGTTCCTACCATGTCGGTTTTGGAAGATACCACGTCACTCCTCCGGAAAGTGATGTGGCATGATGTGTCGTTTTCCACCCCTTGCATGCTAGGTTGCGTGCTCAGCTGATATAGGTTACAACTTTCTAAAAAATCTTAACCACTTCACGAGTCCCCTCGTAGATCAGACTAATAATCTTAACACCACCTCTATGAGCTAAATGCCAAATCATCGACTTCGTGATCTATTGTCCAAACTATTACGGTATCGCTTTACTCCTCTCTTGCCTCCCTTTCCACACCCTAGCATTGTCGATGATGATCGGAAACCTCAAGAATCTGTACTAAAAGATCAAAAAATACTATTACATAAATTTTTATGGACCTAAAAATTGAAGAAACTGAAATAAGGGAGAGAGAGGTACCTGAAATTCGAAATGGATAGAGTTTGAATGAGATAGTATTGAAAGGGTTTGTTCTAATTGGGGTTGGGGGACGATTTGGTGGGGTTAATGGTTTTGAATAGACGATCGTGATGGAGTATGTTTTGGAGGTGCAGATCGATAAAGTGGCTAGTATAAGCCCCTTACCACGTGACTTTTGTAGAAAGCGACGTGGTATTAAATAAAATAATATACTACGTCACTTTCTACAGAAGCGATATCGTACGTGGCCCAACCACATCGCTCGTTACATAAGCGATGTGATACATGCCCCCTACTACGTCGTTTTCGTAGAAAGCGACATAGTATTAAATAAAATAATATACCACGTCACTTTCTGTAGAAGCGACATACTACGTGGCCCAATCACGTCACTTGTTACATAAGCAACGTAGTGGAACTTGCAATCACAACACTTTTAAATAATGTGACATGAGAGTTCAACTACGTCGCTTTTTTTGAAAAATGATGTGGTTCCAGTGGCATCGTTAGCCCCTTTTTCAATAGTGAATGCATTCTTTTGATTTTTGTAGGAACACAATTGTTTTTTCGAGAAATTATAATAAATGTCTTCGTTTACCCTTCATTTTAGTAAACGTGGCCCAATCACGTCGCTTGTTACATAAGCAACGTAGTAGAACTTGCAATCACCACACTTTTAAATGATGTGACATGAGAGTTCAACTACGTCGCTTTTTTTGAAAAATGATGTGGTTCCAGTGGCATCGTTAGCCCCTTTTTCAATAGTGAATGCATTCTTTTGATTTTTGTAGGAACACAATTGTTTTTTCGAGAAATTATAATAAATGTCTTCGTTTACCCTTCATTTTAGTAAACGTGGCCCAATCACGTCACTTGTTACATAAGCAACGTAGTAGAACTTGCAATCACCACACTTTTAAATCATGTGACATGAGAGTTCAACTACGTCGCTTTTTTTGAAAAATGATGTGGTTCCAGTGGCATCGTTAGCCCCTTTTTCAATAGTGAATGCATTCTTTTGATTTTTGTAGGAACACAATTGTTTTTTCGAGAAATTATAATAAATGTCTTCGTTTACCCTTCATTTTAGTAAACGCCCATATTTTTTTTTACCTAAATAGTCGAATCCATCAGTTTATACTTTGAGCACTGTATCAAATACCAAGATATCAGTTTTTATACTATTTACATCAGTTTTGATTCTGAAAATATATCAATATTTTACATTATATCAGATTAATGAATCTGATATATGATAATACTAAGAGTAACAAATTCGGCCATTTCGCTAAGGACCCCCTTTTTTTTAAAAAAAAAAAAATGGGGCTTTTTTGTTTTCTTTTTTCCTTTTGTTTTAATTTTTATTCTTTTAGCTTATTTCGTGACAAATATGACCTTTCGTTATTAGTTTATTTAAATATAACCTTTCCTTATTCCTTTATTTTATATTATTTTCAATGTTTCCTGATTTTTTTTCTCCCTTCTAGTTTTCCAAAATAATAATTTATTTTATATTATGTGTAATTTAATTACACATGTAATATATATCTAACTCACAGACGTCCTCATAGTAACGGAAGTGTTCTCTTTCTGGCTCTATTCCTTTTATAAAAAGAATTAGACAATATTTAGATTAGAATTTATAGCTCTATTTTGTTTTTCTTAGGGAAAAAGAAAAAGAAAGGAAGTAAGTGGTAGATGAAAAAAGAGCAAATAAATAGCCAAAAGGTTCTTATTAAAAGAAAAAAAAAAACATCGCTTAAGTGTCAAAATAGGCCGGGCGAAATGGGTTGGCCCATGACTCGCTACTGTAGCCCGTGAGCTAGCCCATTCAAGATAGGCTTGGGCCTAGCTCGGCTATACTCCCAAGCCGGGCTGGGAATATCTCCCACGGCCCACTGGCCAGCTCGATTAGGCACGATTTTTTATTTTTATTTTTATTTTTTTACGAACCTGTAGTTGTGGGCCCATTTCTTGCACTTGCCCAATGAAAATAGCTATTAGGCAATGGCTATTATAACCATTGGTCTCTCCTTTTTTTTTTTTTTTTTTAAGTTTAATTAAAAATAAAACAAGTCAACTGCGGGCCGGTCCTAAGCCCGCCAGGACTAGAGGGTCGGGCTGGGCCTCCATCTCAGCCATATGGCTCGGCTCAGCCAGGCCCAGCTATTTTGACAGTTCTAAACATCTCTAAAAGATATAGTGTATGTAAGAGAAGTCCAATTTAAATATATACTGTGGGCTATAGTTTTCTCCTCTTTTCTCATTTTTCTCTGCTAGCTCTCTGTCCCTCTCATTTTTGTGTTTTGCAAATTATACCATAGACCTTCCCTTCAAACACGACCTCTCCCTCTTCTTTTTTTGAGTCTCTCTTTACCAGCCTCTCTGTCATTTTTTAAAGGATACAGTCAAAATTCTTATCCTTGCCTGAAACCATTTTTTGGTGGAGTGGTTTGAAAGATAGTCGATAAAAAGAACTGGAGTAGGGCTTATTAGTAAAAGGTGGAAATATGACCCTTTATTTTAAATCCTTTGCACGGATGATTGCATTAATTAGAATTCCTCGTCAACATAAAAGTGGTTCCAAATTTTTAAATTTGACTTTAAGTTAGAGGATGACAGGTTTATAGCTTATGAAAGGCGTAAGGGAATTCAAGAAAGTTAGAAAGAAGTTCTAAGGTCAAAACTATTTTATCTTTGCAGAAATTGTGAGAGATAAGAGTTTGGAAAAGAAAAAAAAAAGAGATAATATATTGACGAGTAATGCTAAAGATATTCCTTACTTATATAAAATATTTATACGTGTATATATATATTTGCATAGCATGATTATTTTCAACCATATTTTTAAGACCTAAAAGTGAGAATACACGTCCATTTAAAAATTAAAAAAAAAAGTGAGATTACACGTAATTGAAATTGATACGATTGCAAAAATTTTGTATGTACCATTTAAAATATTAGTTTCATGTTTCGTACACCTTATAATTACTCTGTATTGTATTAAATAAATACGTTATTACGTTTGATTATACTTTTTTATTGTTCTATTTAATATAACATCAAAATTTAATACATTTATGTAATACAAAAAAAAAGTCTATATTACATTCTATTACATAATTTTAAATCTGACATAGTATTATATAATACTCACTCTTCTCGCTCTTTCGTCTTAATTTCTCTCACATCACTTTATCGCTTTCAAAAGTGGTATTTTTCTAATAAACTTCTAAAAGTAGTTTTTTTTCTAAATTTATATTTATGAAGTGATAATTTATAAATTCATTTTTAAGAAGTAGCATTTCTAGAAGTGGTATTTTTCTAGATTAAACTTTAAAAGTAGTATTTTCAAAATTAACTTTTAAAAGTGGTATTTTATAAATAATTTTAAATGCACTGTAATTCTCATTTTTCAAAAGCAAATACAATTTAATACAATGCCATACCACTATTCACCCAACATGTTATACTTTTATGCATCATCTTAGTACAATTGAAGACCAAACATAATACTATAATAGAAAAACATAACAATATTATAGAATAATACAATACATCATCATACAACCTAAACAATACAATACCACACACGAATTAATCACAAATATAATACAAGAATATAAAAATGCAATACCAGATACCAAACGTGGCCTACTATTTTGTGGATTGTTTATTTACTTCACCAACGGTGAACCTCCCATTCTCGCCACGAGATTGTTGCTTTCCTCTATTCTACTTTTTTTCTCTTCAGCTTGCTTTGTATATCCCGCTAGATGGCGCTTAGCGAACTCGGGATTCTTATGCTCGACTTCAACCTCTTTTTCAATAGTTTTGACAGTCTTACTGTGGTCGTCAACCGGCTTCTTGGTCTGCTCAAACTCATGCAGCTTTCCAAGCGACCCATCATCAACCAATTCATTCAACCGTGACAGGTCCAGGCCAAATTCGCTTATCGGCGTCAAATAAGGATCTATCTGAGAGCGAATAACATTACAGTCAACATGTCCAATATGATTAGTCGCAAGTATCTCCATGATACTTTCAACAGATTTAAGAACGAATAGTTGAACATGTTTGTTTTGGGTGGATTTCAGTTGCTTCAAAAATTCTGGATCATAATTGATATACCGATGTAATAAATTAGTATTCATCCAAGGTTGGCGATCAGCCTCTGGATTCATCAGAAACCCTATACGTTGAAGGAATCATGATCAGTTAGAGGAGCGCATATACGCGAATTATTTTTATATTCAGTTTGTGATATATACAAAAACCAAGGAGAAAAGGGGTAGATGTACACAATTCGACTTCGTAAAAGGGAAAAAGGAAAAAAGAGAAAAAAAAAAAAAAAAACTAATAGCTAGCCATAGGCATTGAGAATTCACCTGATTGTGATAAATAAATAAATAAATAACGTAACAAATAAGAATAACAATGATAAATAAAGGATTATACTCATGATATAACTAAGATGCAAATAAATGACTTAGCCCAACTGAATTAAAATATCAAAAAAGAAGTTGGGCTTGCGGGTTTGAGCAGCTGAAGGCAAAGAGGAAGTAGGGACCTCGACGAAGCCCGTGATACCGTTGCGCAGGGAACGCTTCCGGATGCAGTAGAAGATGTATTATACGCCGCCGCCCCGCCTGAATCCACAGATGAATGAACCACGGTGTTCTCTGGTTGTTTTATAACTCCCGTAACTAGGATTTCAAGAACAAAAAGAAAAATGAGGGTAAGAGAGAGGAAAAGGGGAAAAAAAGAAAAAAGACATGAAAAGGAAAAACAGAGACAGGAAACAGGAGACAGGAGACAGGAGGCAGGAGACAGGAAAAGGAAAAACAGAGGATAACAGATAGAGACAGGAAAAGGGGAAAAGTGACAGGAGAAGGAAAAACAGGGGAAAAGAGAAAGACAGGAAAAGGAAAAGAGGAGAAGTGAGCCGGGCCCTAATGGCCTCTCGCGATATATTTAGCTCGAATGACGTGGATATGGCCACGTAATACACAATTTACCATGGCTTATCATTTAAAAAAAAAAAAGTTATATTTTTATTCTGATAATCGTTGGGGGCTTATCATTAAAGTATGTATATTTTGGATATTTACTGAATTAATAAAATAATATTTTTTTATTTAAATTTGTGTATAATTTATATGTCTTTTTTTTTTTTTTTTTAAAAGTGGAGCTTAACTAATGACCACCACTTACTACAAATTAAAGAAAAATGGCACACACACACACTATCAAGATTTGAACCCCTGACCCCCCCAAACACACACACACAACCCTCAAACTTTGGACCAACTGAGCTAACCCCAGTTGGCATATAATTTATATGTCTTTAAATATCAGAAAAATTCCAAAATTATTTATGTGAACAAGAGAAAATCCCAAATTTATTTATGTGACTACAAATTTAATATATAAGTGTTATATACATGAGAATTAAATTTATGGATAATAATCTAAATATAGTTCGTAATAACTAATTAAAGTTTGAGATCTTTAATTAAATATTACTAGTACAGTCTATTAACATTGAGGGTGTAATAGTTTTATCCGGACTATTGATGTATTGATATAACAATGGAGGTACTTTATATAATTCGATTATATAGAACTGGACCAAACATAATTTGAATCTTACATAAATTCTGTTAACTGTTGAGAATTCAAATAATGTCACTAGATGATCATACGTAAATCAATCTTAATCTTGAGTAGTTATAAACTCCTATTTATAACATTATGTTCTTTAACATACTTGTTAAAGATTTGTTTTTTAAACAAATCGAAATACTTGTATCTTGAGAGCATTATGAGATGAGTAGCTAAGAATATAGCTTACAGATATGGAATCCATTCCTTCCATTAGGAAGCTAGAAAGATAAATCTCATGTGTATTGATTCAAGAATTGAACAGTTTGAGTACTCAATTTATAATAGATTTATAAATTAATTGTTCATTGGAGAATCAATGGTACACAAGAATAAATATATAATTAGAGAGGTGAACGAAAAATAACCTAGCTCCAATTATAAATTATCTATGAAGGATTGAACTACATGTAATAATTAAATCGATAGACTGCTTGTTATTTTCTGAGTAAATTAATTCTGTTACTTCAAGAGTGCAATTCTAGATTTTTAGTGAAATAATACTAGAATTAATAAAATAGACAAATTAATTAAAAAATTTAATTGATTGTCATAATTTATTAGAGCTTGAATTACAGGTCCATAGATCCTAATTCCACCTTTTACAAACCACTTACTGGATATTACATTATTTCAGTTACTGCACATTTTGTCTAGATAAATTATTTGTCTATAATAATTAATAATTATTATTAATTAATTTAAATTTATAGAGAGATAAATTTCCATTTAAATTTTGAATTTAAAAATATCTAATTATCAGATAATTAGATAAATAAAAATTAGGAAACTAACTGAATTTTTCTTATTTAGATATATATTAACTAATTACATTAATTAATTTAAAAATATATATATAAAAAAATAAAAAAACAAACGTACGGTAAAGTTTATTAAAAATAAGGGTTTACATTTATATATATATATTAATTAATATGATTAATTAATTAATTTTATTAAATAGTCTAATAAATAGATATAAGTTGCCAATCCAGTAGGTATTTTTTTTTTACTATTTTTTTTAACCATTAGATCATCATCTAATGATGATCTAACGTCTATATCGATGTACATGAAAAGATGTGCATCATTAATGTTATTTCTCTCTCTTACTTTTTAATATAAAAAAATGTAGAAAAAAAATTTATTGACCAAATTGATACCTATGCATAGGTAAAAAAAAAAAAAAATACCTACTAGATTCGTGCCCATAGATATATATATATAATGTGAAACCTTAGTGGAACACTATGTATTATTTTCTATAGTGCCTACATAAACTAAAGAGAAAAAAAAATAGAGTCTTCCTATTCTCTGTAGAACAAACAATCTCATGTGTTGAGAATATTATAATAGCCTAAAGTGTGAGCTTTGAGAGATTATATGCGTGTTTGTCCAGCTGTGTTTGAGACTTGGACTGGAAGATCGTGGTTTAGAAGACAGAAAAGCTAGTATCTGTTGATAGGCTACAAAAAATATTAGATCTATTCTTTTTGTACGTTTTTATTTGCTTGCTATGAATTAATACTATACATTCTTGAAATCAATTATTTTGAAAAAACTTTTGAATATTCGTGGACCAATCTTATACAGTAAAAATCGTTTTTAAAAGCAACAACGCTACAAGTTCCCGTTGCTGGCACCGTCAAACATCCATACCCATGGACCGACGGCAGTCATGGCACCTTTGAAGACGCATACCTTATCGACCCAGAAAGATTTCCTCTTTGTTCAATACTGCTATGGCTTTTCTGTCTTTCTTCTTTTATAACAAAGTCTTCTATTAAAAATTTTAGATCTCTGTCTGTTTGTTGAGCTAAGTTTTGAATCTCTTATTTTTCTTTAGTATAACGGTGCCTTCTAATTTTTAGTGTGGTGTTTTCGACATTCTCGTCGTAAGGTGATGAATTTTATTGATTGGGTCGGAGTAGCAAAATCCAGGGCAGACGATAAAAGGTGAAATCCACTAGACCCTAAAACGAGTTGGGTTGGAAAATAGAACATGAGTTTCTTAGTGTATTTTGTCTATTTTATCCTATATTATAGCTCCAACGTCTCTTTTTTCTTTTTAAAGAAAACATCCATCTCTTTACCAAACGTATCAACAGTAATTCAGATAGCATTTGCATGAATTGTTATAAAATTTTCATGAATAAAAGTTGTTTGGTCGTTGATGATCTTCTTCTTCAATTCTTCAGAAAACCAGTAAATTAAGGGAAATTGAATCCTAAAAGAAATCATGATGGAAATCTTAAACCAAACAGAGTAAAAGGGAAGAGAGAAGAGAAGGGTGGGTTAGGGGGAGGGGGGAGAGAGAGAGAGTAGACAGGAAAAACTAAAGCAAACAGAGAAAAAGAGAGAGAGGGGAGGGGGGTGAGGAGAGAGAGGGAAAGGGTGGGGCAGTGGTAGAGAGAGAGGACCTGTGAAAGAGGGAGAGATTGGGGCAGTGGCAGAGGGACCGACTGAATCTAATGTACATAATACTTTTCGGATTCGGGATCCAATATAATAAGTAATTGATCTAGAAATCGTTAAACAAAGAAGTTCATATGTCCACCCACTAATTGCGCATTAATATTTCATTTAACTTAAATGTAATCCTTAAAATACTATTTGAAGAAAAGAAAAATCCTTTCTTTACCGTTTTAGTGCCCCTAGGCTATTCATGGCCGGTCTAAAACATCATTTCTTAAAGTAAATAGTAGGTATAGGTCGACCAATTAGCGGCTACACCATATTTATATTTTGTGGTGCAGTAAAAAATATATTCTAAATAATGATATATAAAAATTAATTTTAACATAATCTAAATATTTAAAGGAAAAATAACATACTTAAAACTTACAATCAAATCGAAAATTTTGCTCATTTTAAATTGAATTTAAATCTAAATTAAAATAAAAAATAATCTTAAAATCTAAAATATCTTGATAATAAATGCATACAAAATTCGATCCAGCAATTCTTAAAAAAGCAAAAAAAAAAAAAAAAAAAATCCCTGAGGCAATAATAATATGGATGTCATTTTCTTGTTTCGAAACAAAAGGTGCGTGACAAAACTACGAAAAAGAGGAGGGATGCGCTGAAAATAAAAAAAAGAAATAAAGGAAAAAGAAAAGAACAGCCAGAGAACAGGAATATTTGGGCCTAGGGATGGCAATATAACCCATGGTTACGGGTATCCGTGGTTATCCGATCCGAATGGGGAGGGAAAAAACCGCTCAAACGGGGAAAATGACCGAGGCGGGAAATAACCGTACCGTTAATATGCGGGTATGGTGCGGGGACGGTATTTGTATAATCCGCACCGTACCCGCCCCGACATATATATATTTACATAGAAAAATTACATATAAATATCTATTTAATTTTACACTATCAATATTATTATATCTTTGGTAAAATAATGATTTTTGGAGAGTTATATGTACTTATATATTTAAATTTTAGAGTTTAAAAATTATTAGTATATTGTTGTGTTTAATATTTTGTTGATTATGAAAAGAATTTAGTATTTTCATCTTAATTTTTTAATATTTTAATATTATCAATGGGTAATGAGTAACCGCGGTTTTCCTCGTTATCCATTGGTTAATACCCGCACCGTCCCCGCATCCAAAAGAATGGTTAATGGGGCGGGTATGGTATTGTGATTGGCTTTCGGGGATGGGGATGGTAATTAAAAAACCGTCCCCGATCCGCCCCATTGCCATTCCTATTTGGGCCACGTATATATTTTGACTTGGATTTTTATTTCACTTTTTCAAAATGATTGTTATAGTTGTAAAAAATGACTTTTGTAGTTGAATTTTAGAGAGAGAAAAAATTATGTTCCAAGAATACCTTTGCGACATATATTATTTTTTTAGTCAAAAGTTCTCCATTTTTCCTTCATTTTCTCTACTTTTCCCCTCTTTTTCCACTATTTTCCCTCTTAAATGTACCATTGTTCCTACCAAAATCTAGATTTGCCCATCTCTCTCTCTTTTTTTGTGGTGCCCAAGATTTTTACATATATACTAAGTCAATAATAAACATATTCCTATAGCATATTAAGCATCTAGAAGTCATTAATACCACTTTCATAGTAATATGCTCATTCTTTATGTGATGTGCTTTTATACCTATGTTATTATACTAATGATTGTCGAAGTGTTCCAATGGAGTGGAAATATTCAATACTCTCAGAGAGAGAGAGAGAGAGAGAGAGCTTAGTGTGCTAAAAGAACAAAAAATGTATTTATGAAGGCAACTATGTACACATGCATTAAGATAATATTTACTGATAACTTGGTCAAATGGTAATTTTTCGGTAAAATACATTTTTCATGCTTTTCGGAGCCAAATTCAATGTGTGTTTAACATGTCAAATAGCTTTAATTCAATGTTTAGGACTCATTTATAGTATTTTATTTGTCAGCTCCAAGTAAGCATGAGGTAGCATTCACGACACTAATTTGTGTTTTATTCTACTAAGCTAGCTTAGATTCAACTTAGTTGCGTAATCTCATTTTTGTGTATTTTAATTATTAAGTGCTAATACTATATTTGTATTATTAATTTGTAATACCCATGATTAGAATGCCCTAGAATTACTAAGTGTTACTTGTTATTAATTGCATTTAATGTTATTAAATTTATATAGTATTTATACCTTACTTGATTCTATACAGTGATAATATCCAACAATACTCGATCGGGGTATACTTACCCTGATATAAAAATTATAACGTAAAATTTACATTTACTATATGTTGATAATTTTCGTTTGTCATTTTACATTTTAGTGTGAGTGCACTATTAATCTAATTGTCTTACATGCCTACTAAAATTTTTGTAGATTCTTAAAATAATAAAAAAGTATAATTAATATAATCTAATATATTTATTTGAAGTTATTTAAATAAGTAATTATTGTTAGTAATATTAAATTGACACAATGTGATATTTAATTATAATTTAAGTGTCGTGTGAAAAAAAAAAGAAGAAATAATTTATGTAATTATTTTATTTTATTTTGAATTCCATATAATATATATATTAATATTTAAATAAAAATTAGATATATATATATTAATTAAACTAAATGGAAAAAAAAACCTAATGTTGCTGTGAAGTCATTTATATGACTTTATAAAAAAAAATAATAATAAAGAAAAATAAAAAGGGAAACAAATAGTTTAATTAATAGGATATCAATTATATATATATATATTGATAATAATGTTTATATTTCTATTCTTCTCTAAACCCTAGCCACCTCCATCTCTTTCTCATCTCTCTAAAAGTATAGAGAGAAATTCTTTAAACATCATCCTTCATCTATTTCTCCATCTTTAAATTTTCAATCTCCAAGAGAAATCTAAGTTCAAGAATAACAAGATTTTTGTTACTATTATTAAATTTGCGAGTAAAATCTCTACACATGCTTCTTCTAATTATTTATTTATTTATGTTTCTTTAGGTATGATAATGAGTCTTAATTGACTGTATTTATGTGATTAAACATAATTTTATTGATTACTTTGTGATTTTAATATTCTTTAGCATAAACATGTCACTGTTTTGTTTTCTCATAAAACTAATCTCTGTGTTCTACGAATTTTTATAAAGAGCTAAAACTTTACTTTCGTGCTCTTTTTTTCGTAGATATTTCTGGAGATGTCTACTTTGATCTTAAAACTTTTCAGAACCAATAGTATTTTAATTAAATAATAGTAAATTTTTTATTACACATTGTTAGTGTGCTGAAAATCTGTCAATAAACACTATTTTGTGATTTCAGATTTTATATTATTTCTATAGAGCTCTCTATGATCTAATATTTGTAGAGCACATTTTTGGATATGTTATATGATCACTATAAAATTTAGAGGTGGTATTTCTTAATGGATTATTGTTCATGATTTTATAAATTTATGTGTACTATTGTGATTTAGTGCTGACAGTTTTGTAAGAGGATGGTTATAAATTATGAATCATTAGTTAACGTCACTTTTTGAGCCAATAAAAATTTCTAATTATATTTCTATATGTTTAATATGTCTCTAAAAAGTTTCAGTATTAAAATATGTATGTAGTAGGAGAAATAAATTATTCTGCACCTATTAGTCAGATAGTAAACGAAATTAACCGATTATGTGTTTAAACTCTAAAAATGCATAAATATTAATTTTAAGTATATTTTGATTTCTTTTAAGTTTTTATGCTAAAATATTGAATTAAGAATGTTGTTATGAAATTTTACATCGAATTGATTGGTGAGTAATGAGATATAATTTTTATATGAGCTATTGTCAGTTTTGGTTACTGTTTTTGTATTAATTTTCGGAGTTCCAAACTATAAGTATATTCTATGAAATTATTTGTGGGATTATTGTATGAGATACTGATTATATTCTATATTTGATATTTTCAATTATATATATATATATTATGTTCATTTTAAGTGTATCAAAAATAAAATAGTCTTTCGAGAAATTTCATTGGAATAAGAAAAATAAATTAAGTAAATTTGTCCTTATAATACCGATAATGTAGGCGGGGCACGTAAGTCGTAAGCATTCAGAGGACATTCTCACTTTTCTTGACTCTTTATTTTGCTTGGACTTAAGGTAAGTAAACCATACTTAACTGCTTCAGTTATGTATATGTTTTATGTGTTATATGTGTTTTACGTGGAAATTGATGACATATAATATATTATTTTATGCGAGGCATGGTCATCCACATGCATAACATTATCAATAAAATAGTATGTTTCAAAAGAACAAAGTTTACAATGGAATAATTTTTCTAAAAGTCTAATTAAAGATTTTGAAAAGTAAGATTTTAAAGAAATTTGTGTGTGTCTATATCTGGAGGGTTGAGTGGGCATGAGACGCGCGAGACTGGCATCCCTACTAAGGATAAATGATAATAGACTGTATTAGAGAGGTGCCCCATATGATTTTGACTCCGAGGACGATAGGCCCTTTTTGGGATCATTAATGTGTGTGTGTGGCTACATAGGCTAAGTGCACTCACTTTATACCTCTAATATAGTTCTACCAAGGAGTCGGTAGTAAAGTAAGAACTGGTTCAGCAATTGTAGCCCACTGGTTACCGAAAGCTTAGACATTACACTGAGCGCTCCCAAGGATTAAAATGAAAAGTCTTCATAGTTATGAAAAGATCACAAGGAACAAATTTCAGAAAATAACTAAAACATGCCACATCAATTATGTGCGTCGTGGTTTACTTACTGGGCTTTTAGCTCATTATATTATTTAACATTTTTCAGGTGATGAATAGTAGCATAGCAGATGATGGTGATGAAGCGACTCAACGACATGACGGTCTAGTGGTCTAGATTTTAATTGAATGAATATTTTCTAGTCCTTATTTTCTATTAAGGACATTTTATGTTTTTTTTTTTTAGAAGTTTTTCTTTAGTTTGCGTGACTTTCAAATTACTGTTAGTATTTTCTTTAGGAATTTAGTAGAGACCTTAATGAGTTATTTATTATTATTATTTTTTTTTAAAAAATGTTCCGTATTTTTTTTTTTTTTTATGTTTTAAGGAATTCAATGATAACATCTCCTAATCTAATAACTTTAGACTAAGGGGGTGTTACAATTTTATGGTATCAGAGCCTGGTTTTAAATGATTCTATAGACTTTTCTAGACCACTACATCATGTCACTAAGAGCTAATTCGCTACTATCTGGTAATATTAACTGCTATAGTTTATTTATATTACACTGTTAGTTTATCCTATGAAGATTATATGTGTATACACTTAGTATTTCATAGTTGGGCATAAGGGGGTTACAAAAACTAAGGTTATCATTTTCTCTTTAGTTAAGAATGGCTGGACCAAGTACTAGATCGCGGAATAATGGGAATCTAGAGGCGAACCCTATTGGTCAAAATGTGCCACTTGAAACCCCACTAATAGTGGGAGCATTTATGCAAGCAATTGCAACTCTTGGACAGATGAAACAAGGAGCACCTACTCAGCAGAGATTACCAAGTACTATTTCTGAATTTAAGAAATTATCTCCTCCATCCTTTGAAGGCACTACTGATCCATTTAAAGCTGAAAAATGGTTAGCTGAGATGGAAAAGGCTTTTGCTGTGCTCAATTGCACAGATTGGGACAAAGTATCACATGCTGCATACATGATTCAAAGATATGCATATGATTGGTGGCTAATGATTCAACGTCAACATGAGGGAAATGATGCACCCTTCACTTAGGCTATGTTTTGAGATGCTTTCAATGAAAAGTATTTCCCCAAAACTGTTCAACAGCAGAAAGAGAGAGAATTCACACAACTAGAGCAATGAAATAAGTTTTGGCTAAGTTTGCTCCTACATTAGTGGCAACTGAGGCTAGTAGAGGGTTTGAAACCCCAAATTAAACAGGCTATCATTCTGTTTAAACTTAATTCATACAGTGCAGTAGTGAGTAAGGCACTCTTAATGGAGAGAACACAACTGATGGCAGAAGAAAAGGTCAAAGCACAATAAGGAAACAATGATAGTGGCAGTGGAAAGTCAAAATTTTGGAAGAACAAGGGAGAAAATCAGAAAAGAAAGCATAAGCAAGGGAATAATAACAATACCATATATGATCGTAATAAGCAGTAGAAAACAACATGCCCTAAGTGTGGCAAAGAGTATCGAGGGGAGTGTCACATGGGAACAAATGGGTGATATAAATGTGGTAAACCTGGACATATCTCTTGCTACTGTAGAATGGGCCAAGCATCGACTAGTGACAACTCTGGTGGTCAAACGAAGACTCAAGTCTGAGTTTATATCATGACTCAACAGGAAGCGAAGGATACACTTTCTGTAGTTATAGGTATACTTTTATAGCTTTAACTTATAGTTGTTACATGGCTTAATTATTTGTCTATTATTTGTGTTAGGTGTTATGGATATTTATGGCTTATCTACAAAAGTACTTATAGAATTAGGGGCTACTTATTCTTTCATTAATAGCAACTTTGCTAAGAAGTTAAATAAGACATTTATACCATCAAATACTTGGGTTAGCATATCCACCCTGTTAGGAGATATAATGGAATCAAGAAGCATCTTAAAAGCCTATAAAATCAAGTTTGGAGGACACATTTTGTTTGATGATTTTTTACTTCTTGGATTCCATGACTTTGACATCATACTAGGGATGGATTTGCTTAGTAAGTACCATGCAAACATAGATTATCATGATCGAGTCGTGGTATTCAATCCCCTGAATGAGCCAAGCTTTTGTTTTACTGGTTCAAAACCCATGCTATGTACTCCGATTATCTCTGCAATGAAAGCTCGATGAATGCTCAGTAAAGGTTGTATGGGATATCTAGCTTCAATGTGGATGCATCAAATGAAGAATTATGAGTAGAGGATATACCAATTGTGTGTGAGTACTCAGATATTTTCCCTGATGATTTGCTAAGATTACCACCAGATCGGGAGATTGAATTCAAGATTGACTTGATACCTGGTACTGCTCTAATATCAAAGGCACTGTATCGCATGGCACCTACGGAATTAAAGGAACTCAAGACACAACCTCAAGAATTACTAGATAAGGGATTTATCTGTTCAAGTTATTCTCTATTGAGCGCTCCAGTCTTATTTGTCAAGAAGAAAGATGGGTCTATGAGATTGTGTATTGATTATCGTGAACTAAACAAGGTCACAATTAAAAATAAGTACCCATTGCCTCGAACTGAAGATTTGTTTGACCAACTACAAGATGCTAGCCATTTCTCTAAAATAGACCTGCGATTAGATTATCATCAACTGAAGGTTAAAGAAGATAATGTGTCTAAGACTACTTTTCGTTTAAGATATGGGCATTATAAGTTCTTAGTCATGTCATTGGTTTGACTAATGCCCCAGCTATATTTATGGACCTAATGAATAGAGTGTTCAACGAATACTTAGACCAATTTGTGATCGTTTTCATAAATAACATTTTGGTGTATTCATGCTCTAAGATAGAGCATGAGCAACACTTGAGATTGGTTCTTGACATCATCCGTGAGAAGCAATTATATGCTAAATTCAAGAAGTGTGAGTTTTGGCTAGATCGTGTATTGTTTCTTGGCCATATTGTTTCCAAAGAAGGTATAGCCGTAGACCCTAGTAAAGTTAAAACTGTCAAAAGTTAGCTCGTACCAAAAAATATAGGTGAGGTTCGTAGCTTTTTGGGTTTAGCTAGTTATTATCGATGTTTTGTGGAAGGATTTTCCAGCATTACTTCTCCTTTAACACAATTGACAAGGAAAAATGTCAAGTTCCACTAGTCCGATGAGTGTAAAAAGAGTTTTCAAGAATTGAAGTAACGATTAACATCAGCGCCAGTTTTAGCTATCCCTGCTGGTACTGAGGGATTTGTTATTTATAGTGATACATCCAAACTTTGTTTGGGTTGTGTTTTAATGCGACATGATAAAGTAATTGCTTAAACATCGCGACAGTTGAAGGATTACGAAAAGAATTACCCCACCCACGATCTTGAGTTAGCAGCTATTGTGTTTGCTCTCAAGATTTGGAGGTATTATTTATACGGAGCCAAGTGTAAAAACTTCACAGACCATAAGAGTTTAAAGTACTTATTCACACAAAAAGAGTTAAACATGCAACAATGTCGATGGTTAGAATTAGTAAAGGATTATGAGTGTGTGATTAACTATCACCTAAGAAAGGTGAATGTGGTTGCAGATGCATTGAGTAGAAAGACTATTGGAAATCTTTCTATCTTGCAGGATACCTCTATTCCTTTAAGGAATGAGATCCAAAAATTTGATTTAAAGTTGGTATTAAAAACAGAATTAGGACATTTTGCTACCTTATCGATTAAACCAACTATCCTATAGAGAATTTAAAATTGCTCAGTCGAATGATCTAATGATTATCAAGTTTGACGTGCAACTAGGAAAACGTTCTGAGTTGGTAATTTCCCAAGATGGAGCATTGAGGTATGGTAAGAGGTTGTATGTACCCAATGATGAAGAATTAAGGAAGGAGATTATGAATGAAGCTCATTATACTCTTTATTCTGTCCATCTAGGAGGTATCAAAATGTTTCAAGATTTTAGCAATCATTATTAGTGGGTTGATATGAGAAAGGATATAGCAGAATTCATTGAACATTGTCTGACTTGCCAGCAAGTAAAGACCGAGCACCAATGACCTTATGGTCTTTTACAACTACTTTTGATTCCAGAATGGAAATGGGAGCATGTAGGAATAGATTTTGTACTTGGTTTACCTAGGACTCAAAAAGGATATAATTCGATTTGGGTGATAGTGGATCGACTTACAAAATTAGCCCACTTCTTACCGGTTAAGAAGACCTTCAGTATGGACCAACATGCGGAGTTGTATGTGGCAGAACTAGTGAGGTTGCACGTAGTACCCTTGTCGATAGTTTCAGATAGAGATCCAAAGTTTACATCTATCTTCAAGAAAAGCTTGCATAAGGCTATGGGAACACAGTTAAGATTTAGTACAACATTTCACCCCTCAAACTGATGGTCAATTAGAGAGAACTATCCAGACATTGGAAGATATATTAAGAGCTTGTGTGATCGATTTCCAAGGTTCTTGGGATAAGTTCTTACCTTTAGTGGAGTTCTCTTATAACAATAGTTTTTAGGCCACAATCAGAATGGTGCCATATGAGGCTCGATACGGAAGAAAATCTAGATCTCCTGTACATTGGGATGAAATAGAAGAACGAAAGTTGATAGGTCTAGATATTGTACAATAAACAGCCGAGGTGGTTGATAAGATCCGGCAATGTATGAGGATAGCACAAAGTCGATAGAAAAGTTATGCAGATAAAAGAAGGAAGCCTTTGGAATTTGTAGCTGGAGATATGGTCTTTTTGAAAGTAGCACCCATGAGAGGAGTAATGAGATTCGGATTGAAGGGTAAGCTAAATCCTCGTTTCGTTAGACCTTGTGAGATACTAGAGTGAGTGGGTGATCTGGCATATAGATTAGCACTACCTTTATCATTATCGGGTGTGCATAATATATTCTACGTATCAATGTTGAGGAAATATATTTCCGATCCATCCCATGTTTTGAGTTATGAACCGTTAGAACTTCATAACGATCTTTCTTATGAGGAGACTCCAGTAAAGATTTTGGATTGTGAAGTTAGGGAGTTGCGAAATAAGACTATTCCTCTAGTTAAAGTTCTTTGGAGGAATCATACGATTGAGAGCGACATAGGAACAGGATGAGGAGATGCGTGCAAAGTATCCCAATCTTTTTTGTACGTTCAATTTCGAGGACGAAATTTATTTTAAGAGGGGAGGAAATTGTAATACCCACGATTAGAATACCCTAGAATTGCTAAGTATTACTTGTTATTAATTGCATTTAATGTTATTAAATTTATATAGTATTTGCGCTTAACTTGATTCTATGCAGTGATAATGTCTAACAGTTATCGATCGACGTATACGTGCCCTGATATAAAATTATAACGTAAAATTTACATTTACTACATGTTGAGAATTTTTGTTTGTTATTTTACATTTTAGTGTGAGTGCACTATTAATCTAATTGTCTTACATGCCTACTAAAAGTTTTGTAGATTTTTAAAATAATAAAAAAATATAATTAATATAATCTAATATATTTATTTGAATTTATTTTAATAAGTAATTGTTGTTATTAATATTAAATTGACACAATATGGTATTTAATTACAATTTAAGTGTCGTGTGAAAAAAAAGGAAGCAATCATGTATGTAATTGTTTTATTTTATTTTGAATTCCATATAATATATATGTTAATATTTAAATAGAAATTAGATATATATATATTAATTAAACTAAATATAAAAAACAAAAAAAAAAACCTAATGCTTCCGTGAAGTCATTTATGTGACTTTATAAAACAATAATAATAATAATAATAATAATAATAATAATAATAATAATAATAATAATAATAATAATAATAATAATAATAATAAAGAAAAATAAAAAGGGAAACAAATAGTTTAATTAATAGGATATTAATTATATATATTGATAATAATATTTATATCTCTATTCTTCTTTAAACCCTAGCCGCCTCTATCTCTTTCTCATCTCTCTAAAAACATAGAGAGAAATTCTTTAAGCATCATCCTTAATCTATTTCTCCATCTTTAAATTTTCATTCTCCAAGAGAAATCTAAGTCCAAGAATTATAAGATTTTTATCACTATTATTAAATTTGCAGGTAAAATCTCTACAGATGCTTCTTCTAATTGTTTATTTATTTATTTTTCTTTAGGTATGATAATGAGTCTTAATCTATTGTATTTATGTGATTAAACATAATTTTATTAATTACTTTGTAATTTTAATATTCTTTAGCGTAAACATATCACTGTTTTGTTTTCTCATAAAACTAATCTTTGTATTCTATGAATTTTTATAAATAGCTAAAAATTTACTTTCGTACTGTTATTTTCCGTGAATATTTCTGGAGATGTCTAGTTTGGTCTCAAAAAGTTTTAGAATAAATAGTATTTTAATTAAATAATAATAAATTTTTAATTACACGTTATCAGTGTGCTGAAAATTTGTCAATAAACACTATTATATGATTCCAGATTTTATATTATTTTTATAGAGCTCTCCACGATCTAATATTTGTAGAGCATATTTTTGGATATATTATATGATCACTGTAAAATTTAAAGATGGTATTTCTTAATGCATTATTATTCATGATTTTATAAATTTTATATGTACTCTTATGATTTGGTATTAACAGTTTTGTAAGAGGATGGTTATAAATTATGAATAATTAGTTAACATCACTTTTTGAGAAAATAAAAATTTTTAATTATGTTCCTACATGTCTAATATGTCCCTAAAAAGTTTCAGTATTAAATATATATGTAGTAGGAGAAATAAATCATTCTATACCTATTAGTTAGATAGCAAACGAAATAGACAGATTATGTGTTTAAACTCTAAAAATGCATAAATATTAATTTTAAGTGCATTTTGTGATTTTTTTTAATTTTTTATGCTAAAATATTGAATTAAGAATGCTGTTCTAAAATTTTAGATCGAATTGATTGGAGAGTAATGAGGTATAATTTTTATATGAGTGATAAGTGTATTTTACACTTATCTTTACTGTCCTTTCGAGCTTAAGAATTGCTCGTCTTTGAGCTCTTTTTACGTGTTTTGTTATTTTTGATGTATATTTCAGGTGAGAAGTCTTTGAGAGGAGAATTCCGACTTTTCAAGAGAAACCGAGACTAAATCAAGGCAATTTCGATCATTCGCGAGCAAAGACAGACGAACAACATCTCAACAGTGTGTAGCAGCGCCAATTTCGTGGAGAAAATTGGGCAGAATTGGGCACTGGAGCGTCAAAAGAATTGGGTAGATCTGGGTGCTGCGGTGCCAGGAAGTGGCACCATGTGGCACTGCAGACCACGGCGCCGCAACATCAATGTCGTGGCACCGTGGTGTTGTGGCATCAATGCCGTGGCACCGCAGCGCCATGCCCGTGATGCCGCGGCGCCAGCCCCTGGACAATGTGACACCACAGTGCCACAGTCCAGCGCTGTCGCGCCAGCTCTTCGACCGTCTTAGCACTGGTGCCGCAGTGTCACAAAGTGTAGACATGTTGCAGAATTCCTTGATCGTAGCCGATTTTGTCTCGGCTATTTAACCTCTCTTTAGCTCATCTGAAGAGCATGGAGAAAATCCTAGCAACCAGTTTTAGAGAGAGTTAGGAGAGAACTTCTGAAGGAGAAACAACAAGGAGCCGTAGGAATCGTGAGGAGACGAGAAGATTGAGCAAGTTTCAAAGAGTTTTTCTTTCTCTTTCTCAGTTTTATCTTTTTATTTTCTGCAATAGACGTGTATAAGCTTTACTCTTTGTGTTGTGTTTTCCTTTGCATAACTATTAACTAAACTCTTTCTCTGGGGATGTAATCAAACCTCTAATGTAATTCATTTGCTTTATTTTTTTTATTCATTCTTGATATCTATTGATGAATTTATTGTTCAACGTTACTCTTAATGCCTCTGGTTATTTGGCCATTGAACGGATTGGATGTGTGAAACCTATATGAACTTGAAAAGGAGATTTTAGGTTTGGACATAGGTTGAACAATATAGGATTGCCGAGTATAGGATGACTTTGCATAGAATAGGAATATATCTATGTAACCTATGCAACCTTATTTGGGAATTACCACATTTAATGAGTTTAATCAATTTATGTTAAGAGTAACATATTATCTTGTTTAAGTATTTTCACCTATATCTTAGAAGGGAATTTGTGAATACCATTGAGTTCCCGGTTGTTAATTCTAAGTGGATGATTGAACGCTGAGAAAAACTAGTAATCGAATGAGTTAGAGGAGAGATTACATCTCTAGGTTTTATATCATTGTTGCAAAGTTACCGTTGGTTATTTGGTGTTAATTTCTATTATTCTGATTTACATTGAATTTGCATTGTAGTTTTAGTTCACAACATCCATTTATTGTCGTTTGGATAAATTGCAAACTAGTTTGGGTTAGTACTTAGCATTGGTAATTCACTTGCTCCTCGTGGGATTCGACACTCACTTACCTTCTATATTATTTGTTGCGATCGTATACTTGCGGTGTTTTGTGTGTTAGAAAAAGCCTAACAATGAGCTGCTGTCAGTTTTGGTCATTGTTTTTGTATTAATTTTCGGAGTTCCAAACTACAAGCATATTCTATGAAATTATTTGTGGGATTATTGTATGAGATGCTAGTTATATTCTATATTTGATATTTTCAATTTTATATATATGTTATGTTCATCTTAAGTGCATCAAAGATAAAAAAAATTTTCGAAAAATTTTATTGGAATAAGAAAATTTACTCTTATAATATCGATAATATAGGCAGGGCACGTAAGTCGTAAACAGTCAGAGGACATTCTCACTTTTCTTGACTCTTTATTTTGCTTAGACTTAAGGTAAGTAAACTATACTTAACTACTTAATTGTGTATATTTTTTATATTGTTCAAGTATGTGTCATATGTGTTTTACGTAGAAATTGATGACATATAACATATTATTTTATGTAAGGCATGATCATCCATATTCATAACATTATTTATAAAATGGTATGTTTCTCTGAAAGTCTAATAAAAGATTTTGAAAAGTAAGATTTTAAAGAAATTGGTATATGTCTATATCTAGAGGACTGAGTGGGCATGCGACGCAGGAAATCGGCGTACCCACAAAGGATAAATGATAATAGACTATGTTAGAGAGGTGCCCCATATAATTTTTACTCCGGGGACGATAGGCCCCTTTTGGGATCATTAATGTGTGTGTGGCTATATAAGCTAGGTGCACTCACTTTATACCTCTAATATGGTTCTACCAAGGAGTCGGTAGCAAAGAAAGAACTAGTTCAGCAATTACGGCCCATTGTTACCAAAAGCTTAGAAATTACACTGAGCACTCCCAAGGATTAAAATGAAATGTCTTCATAGTTATGAAAGGATCACAAGGAACATATTTTAGAAAATAACTAAAATATGCCACATCAAATATGTGCATCGTGGTTTACTTACTATGCTTTGAGCTCATTATATTATTTAACATTTTTCAGATGATGAATAGTAGCATAGTGGATGGTGGTGATGAGGTGACTCGGCGACATGACGGTCTACTGGTCTAGATTTTAATTGAATGAATATTTTCTAGTCCTTATTTTCTATTAATGATATTTTATGTTTGTTTTTTTAAACGTTTTTCTTTAGCTTGGCTTGACTTTCAAATTATTGTTAGTATTTTCTTTATGAATTTAGTATAGACCTTAATGAGTTATTTATTATTATTATTTAAAAAATGAATATTCTACATTTTTTTTTTATGTTTAAGGAATTCAATGATAACAATTGGAATCTAACTTACTTATTTTTATATTTAATAATTGGTTATAGGGCTAGGTACCAGCAAATTATAATAAAACCTGTCACATTAGATCATAAGTCAAAGTATAACTAGTTTTCACTTTCTAAGCTCGGATTCACCAACTTTGTCTATATTTATGTGTATCGAAATGATTAGCAGTGTGGTGAGTAAGCTAAGGATGATCTAAAGCTAGACACATGGAAAGTAAAGTGTAAAATACTAAAATTGTCCCTCAGAATTTAAGTTATGCTATTTCTTAATCATTAAGTATCACTTTTAGATCAACTCTGGTTATTTTCTTTTTCTTTTTCTCTAGCCACGACCTGAAACTCTCTAGCTCTTTTCTAGACTTCTCTCAACCATTTCTAAGAGTTTCTAAGTAGAACTCAAATTGGAGCTCTAGAAAGCAAGATGAATCAAAACTAGTCAAGGTAATTCTACTAGTTGTTCTTTCTAGGTTTTGTTTTTTTATTTCTATTTTTCACTTGATACTACTTAAATAATTATTCTTCTAGGTCTTCTTGAGTTTTAAAATCAATTTCAAAGCCTTTGAGATCAATTTGGTAGAGGTAGAAGGCAAGAAATTTAACAAAAGCTTAAACTAGTTAAGGTGAGATTTATGTGGGATTTTAAGTTTACAATAGAAATTTCTTGCTACAGCTCTTAAACCAAAACTATTATTTGCTTAATAGTGGTCCTAGGAACCCTTATATACAGCTGAAAGTATAGAATTTAAGTGGAGAAATAAAATTAGACCTAATGCCCCAAAATTTACTATTTGTAGATTCAAGTATTTTCATTGTTGGAATAAGTCGTCTACACTTCTAATCTGATTTCCTTACTTAGAATGGGTATAATATTGATCCTTTTATGTATATTATATCTATTTATTTATTGGTTGTGACTACATAAAAGTGCAAAAGGTATTTTAAACTTGTTTAAACTGAAAAAGAGTTCAAGTATACTTATGTCATTTTAAATAATTTTCTTTGATGTGTATATGTAGAAATTGGCTTATAAAATATTATTGCGGGTCTAAAACTATGATTTTAATCATGTGAGAATGTCCTAAAAATAGGAGAGGTGCTGTTCAAATATTTTTAAAATAAGATAGCACCATTTAGAGGTAAATGGACTAGTTTTTACAAAATTATGTGTCATTTGGGATCATTTTTGTGCTAATGAACTAGCATTCGTATTTTAATACTTTTTGAATAATTTTTCAATGCTAGTTATTGGCTGCTAAGTACCGTAAGTAATTTGTATACTTACGAGTCATTTTATGATCAAGTTTCCTAATTTGGTGAAAGTTGTGATTTCGATCCTATTCAAGTATCTTGATGCCTTCTTTTAACAAAATATGCATCTTGAATAATAGAAATTTATAACAGATGATTAGCACACTGTTAACTCCATAAAATTAGAATTATCTAGTGCTATTAGGCCTTAAGTTTTGCTATATTCTTATTTGAATTAATTTGTTTCAAGTATTTTTTTTATTGTTTTGATATTTTGTTTGTTTCTGTACATAGGAGAATAAAACAAGAGTGTTTGATGTAAATTAAGGTGAATTTGTGCCTCATAAATGGGTCTTTTAAAGATGAAGTTGAGTCCGATATAGTCGTAATGCAATAAAAATGAGGCAAATCAGAGCTCAAACGAAGAAATATTGCACCTGGGAAGCTGAGGTGCCAAACCAGCGGAAAAGTCACGCCGCAGCACCAAAAGTGGCACCCCAGCACCAACTCTCGGGAAGTTTTGGCACTACAATGCCAAAAATGGTGCTACGGTGCCACCTCCTGCGTCCTTGGTCGATAATTGACGGCTGAGATTAACTTTTTAACTATCCAAAGGTCAGATTCGGCCTGCCTTAGGTTTGCACAAGCCACCTCTTTAAAACACTATCTTTGGGGTCGAAAGAGGCATGTTGAGATAGAGAGAAAGAGAGTGGCATCCATGGAAGGAGAGGAAGAGGAGGAAGAAGAAGATCAATACATGCTCCAAGCCTCCATTTCTTAATTTCCTTCCCAACATCAACACCGTAGTTTATTCTTAGCTTTTTTTCTCTATTTTCTTGTGAGTTTTTCTTTATATTTTCTATATTTAGAGAGTAGTATAGTTGAGAGCAAATCCTAGAGAAAGGATTCAAGGGAGCAAGAACCAAGCTTGGAGGAGGAGCTTAATAACCTCTATGAATACCTTCGAGCTTTTCTAAGGGAGAATTATTTAACTTTTCTCTCTTTGATTTTGTATTTCTTGAATTCAGAGGATTATAATGTTATTATTCTCAATTGATATTATGAACTAAATATTTCTTTGTCTAGTTTTACTTTGTGAACCAACCTTGAATATTTTATTTGTTTATTTCTCTCTTCTTTAATTAATCAAATCCATTATTGAGTTATATGTTTTACCTTATACTTATTACTTCTATTTAATTGATCACTAAATAGATTATTGAGTGAAATTTCTATGAGCTTAGAAAATAGATTAGAAATTTGGACTTAGGTAAAACAAAATAAGATTACCTAGTTTGGGGTAAGTTTGCATAGGATAGGAATATACCTATGTGACTTGTACAACCTTTTTGAGAATTACTAAACTTAATAAATCTAGTCAATTTATGTTAAGAGTAACATATTAGCTTGTCTAGGTATTTTCACTTATATCTTGGAAAGGAGTTTGTGAATATATTCAAATTCTCGGTTGACAATTCTAGTGGATTAATTAATTTAAGAGAGAAATTGCGAAATAGCATGACAAGAAAATGGTTGGAGAATTAGTAAATTTAGACATTTTTCTTATTGATTTATCTTTTATTCATTTTGCATGCTAGTTTATTTGCATTTTTTTATTTCTCTAAAATCTATATTATTTGGTTTTTTGGATAAAGTTAAGAATGACTAATTTTAATACTTAGCTTAGATTTAGTAATCAATCCTCGTGGGTTCGATACTCTTAACTCCTAAATCTATATTACTTGTGACCGTGTACACTTACACGGGAGTGTGTGACTTTATAATTGTACATTCTAACCAATACACACTAATCTTTAGAGGATATTGACTCTTTTCACTATCAATTTTTATTCAGGTTACGAGGTAGTAAAGACTTACAACTACGTCACAAGAACTACATGAAAGAAGTCATTATGTGAAACTTACTTGTTCTTGAAAGTTATGAAATGGTATAAGCATGGTATGTCTTACATGTAAATAAAGAATTTCATTACAAATTATTCGAAAGTGAGTACCATTGTACCAATTTTATAAGATTAATTTTAATTGCGATTGTTAGTTTGTCAGAACTGGGTAGATAAGTCTGTTGATGCAGACTCTCCCGTTGAAGAAAGGCTTGCAGATCATATGATGTATCTCGTTGAAGCGGAACCATATTAGTGTAGTGTGGGATGTCCCTTCGATGAGAAAAGGAGTTTTCAAAAAATCTCACACGACAGTCGCACCTTATTTTTACTCTTGACTAGAGTTTCTATATAATGTTATCACGACCTATCGACTTACGGGACTAGTAATGTGCTGAGGGGCCAACTATGAATAATTTTTTTAAAGGAATGTATAGACTCAAATGTTTAAGAAAGAAAAGTATACAAAAGGAACTTGATGAGATTTTAGAGTATACATAAGTATGCATAGATTTCACTTATTCAGTTTCAGCTCATTTTAGTCTTGTGATGAAGATGAGGATGCATATTTTGATATTGACTAGCTGGTTGCCTGGCTTGCCTTTTTGTTGTCATGATCATATAGATATGGACGTGTTTGAGCTGTGGGTGACATTTTTGTATTACGATATTTTGGGTGTGATGTAAATACTACTGCTGATGGCAAAATAGACTGATGAATTATCTTTTGATTATACATTTTGTAAAGACACTTTAACAAGAAATGCCATGCAGTTGTTTTTGTTTAAAAGTTTTGAAAAGTTCAAATTTGCCCATATAAAACTAAAGATATAGTTGAAGAAAGAATAATACTTTATAGCTTAGTTGTACATGCAATATAGTTAAACTAGGGAGTTTTTACATTCTTATTCCCAAATCCAGATTCGTCCATCTTTCTCTCTGATTCAGCTCAAAGTTTCTCAGCCCATCTCTCTATCTTGTTCAGCTCCATTCTACTCCGTCCATCTCTCCTTGGGGTTCAACTCGAAGCTTCTCTGCCCATATCTCTCACTTTGGTTCAGCTTCATTCTCGTCTGCTCATCTCTCTAGTTTAGCTACAAGTTTATCTATTTTATTGCCATCTATTGTCATCGATTTGTTGCATTTTCTTCATTTTGGATTTATTCTTCGCAATTTTTTCAAAGAAGAAGATATGTTTATGTTTCTCTTCAGGTCTACTCTAATCTGGGATTAAATCTAAGTAGGTAATAGCTGTATACGGTCATACGTTATGGATTTAGGTGACTAAGATGATTAAAAACATATTTGCTTAAACTTTTTATCAAGTGTATGTTGAAAGTCATCATTTGTATCACTTGCTGTTATAATTTTGCGACAATGTGTAAAATACTAAGTACGATAGATAAAAAAAATATCTTTCCCTTCCATATCTATGTCAAATATATATTCGATCATGAGGCATACAAATATATCTGTGACAATATTAATATCTGTGTAACTGCCTGTCAATATTTTGTGATAGATTAATAAAATGTGTTATCTTATTTTAATAACATTGTGATTAAAAGTAGTCTGAATTTGTGAGGCTACTTTGTGTGATAAAAAAAAGTGTAACAAAATTCGTAACATCTTGTCTGAGTTTATTTTTCATTTTTAATAACTTCGTGATTAAAAGTATTCAAAATGTTGTGATTGTTTGTCACAAGTATGAGAGTCATAGTCACAGTTTCTTTTACATCATAAACTAACATGAGATCCTCATAATTTATTGGCTAATTGTAGATCTGTATACTTTCTTTTTGCAAACATAGACAGTATTGTTGTTTTCCTGAATTACAACAGTAGAAAGGACAACATTAACATGGGCACAATAGGCAGACTTGCAAGAATCTAATCCCCTTATATACAACCAATCATAGACCAGGAAGCCATTCAAGGACGAGCTTTGATTAAGTTTAGAGGAATTTGTTAAGTAGATTTTACACTTAACTTTAGCATCCTTTCAAGCTTAAGAATTACTTGTCTTTGAGCTCTTTTTATCCGATTTGTTGCTTTTGGTGTATATTTCAGGTGAGAAGTCATTGAGCGGAGAATACAGACTTTTCGAGTGAAATCGAAGCTAAATCAAAGAAATTCTGCTCACTCACGAGCAAAGACTGATGAACATCACCTCAGGAGTATGCAGCAGTGCTAGTTATGAAGGGAAAAAAGGGTGCTGTAGCACTAAAATCCTCTAGAGACTTGGCACCACAGCATCAATAGTGTGGCATTGGTCGCCGCGGCGCTATTTCCTGGGTTTTGTAGTGCCACAGTCCGATGCTGCAGTGCCAACCTCTCGACCGTCTCGGCGCCGCGGCATTACAAAGTACAAAACATGTTGCTGAATTTTTAGATCGTGGCCGGATTGTCTCTAGTATTTAATCTCTCTTGAATTCATCTGAAAGACATGAAGAAAAATCCTAGTAGCCAAAGGGTTCTAAAGCCATTCCAATGGAGAAAACAACACCAAGGAGGGGATTGAAGAAGAGGAAATCAAATTTGAAGCTTCAAAAGAGTTTTTCTTTCCTCTTACTCTTGTTTTTCTCTTCTATTCATGCGATTGAATATGTATCATTTTGGTGATATTTGTTTTGATTCAATTTGTATGAATATGAGCAAAACTTTATTTCTAGGGAGGCAATTGAACCTCTAATGTAATCCATCTATTTGGTTTTCCTCAATTGTTCTTGATATTCATTGTTGAGTTGATTGTTATTTCTTGAGCTTAATGCATCCATTTACTTGGCCATTAAATAGAGTTGTATTGTGAAATCTATATGAACTTGGGAAGGGGAATTTAGGTTTGGACATAGATTTAACATCATAAGATCACCTAGTGTGGGGTGAGTTCGCATAGGATAGGAATATATGTGACTTGTGCAACCTTATGCAAGAATTACCAAACTTAATGAGTCTAGTCAATTTATGTTAGGAGTAACATATTAGCTTGTCTAGATATTTTTACTTTTGTCTTAGAAAAGAGTTTATGAATACATTAGGATTCTCAGTTGTCAACTCTGAATGGATAATTGTATTATGAGGAAAACTAGTAGTTATAGGAGTTAGAGGGTAGATTGCATATCTAGGTTCCTTATTATTGCTTTGAGAATTATCTTTGGTTAACTTAATTTCAATTTTTGTTTTCGTATTTTACATTATTATTTACTTTTCAATTCTTGCTCAAAATAATCAATTATTGTTGTTTGGATAAATTAGAAACTAGTTTCGGTTAATAGTTACCAATTGTGAATCAAGTACTCTCCGTGGGATCGACACTCTCTTACTTACTATATTACTTGTTACGACCCATATACTTGCAGTTTGTGTGTTAGAAGTAGCCCAACAGTGACCTAGGGTTAGATAACTTGTGACGTAGGGTCATACATTCTATTATAGTCATAGATTAATAACGACAATAATATATTTTCGTAGTATACTTTTATTTTTCCGCAATAAAGACTCAATGGATGATTTGATAACCTGTAATCGATTTTCAGGTTATGATAAATTTTTATTAAATATATGCATCTCACTTAAGATATTTTATATTTTATTGTGACCTAGAATCATACATTTGTCTCATAATTCATCTTGATATGTTTAGTCACTGAATTTTTGTTCCTACATGCTTTATATATTTCAGTGTAACTTAGAGTCAAACATTTGTAATGAGCAGTAACAAATAATAGAGAACTGACACTTTATTCCTACACAGCAGTTTCTCTTCTACTTCCCCTATACGTTTTTTAAATTAAAAAAAAGTTAAAAAAGAAGGAAAAACAGAGCTTAAAAGCTCTGATAGGGATCAGTCAAGTCAAGAGAAGTTTAGACTTTTTGTTACCCAGAGAGTATTAAAAATGTTATTTTGAAAAAAGTGAACTAAAAAAGTCATTTTGGCCTAAATTTAAACTATCCAAGTCAATTTCCCTATGTATTCAGTTCATTTTCTTTTCATTCTTTTTAATTGTGAAATCTGTGATTCACAAACTTCTTGGGCATGTTTACTAATTCAAAATGGGTTTACATATTTCATGTGTTTATATACCAATTAGAATGAGAAAAAAGAATCTTAGCATTCTCATCTATTATTTCTTATTCCCTTCCACTCGCTCCCTTTTACAAATATTAAACGTGGCCTTAATGTTAAACATCCCTATAAAAAGATCAGGTTAGTGACAAATTTCATTCCTTGACAATTGTTACAATTTGCTCCTAGTTTTATTTTTGGCAATTAAGTCATGGATTCTTCTTTACAGTGACAAAATAAATAAAGCCAATCAGTGCCCTGAAAAATAAAGATAGCATATGCCCTGAGCTTTAATTATTTGTTTAAACATATTAAAAATAATTGAATAACAAAAACATAGCAAACACTACAAGAATTGTCACATTTGCAGACAGATTCGAGCGTCAGGAAAGGTGCAAAAGATGCATCGCCAAATGTTAATAATCTTTCTCGATGCAAAATTCCAACAGCAATGAGCGTCGAACAAGTTTGTCAGCAAAGAGAAATTCCCGATGCGATGACCAACTCCGTCTCGAAAGGTTCTTTTGCCTGACCTATTACAAGGGTCGAAGAAGGTCTAGCATCGCAAAAAAACTGATCAAATTTCAAAAATTGCCAGCCATTTCCAGACAATTTACAAATGACATGTCGCCAAATCTTTAGATAGCTCAAGCTTTACCAATGCATTTTCTCGTCGCTAGATTTATAAAAAATTTTAAAAAAAGTATTAAAAAATTGACCTTTATTGCCACAAAAAAACTATCAGAAAATATCCTACTGTAGGTGACCTTTGCCAACGCATTTTACTGACATGCGTCAAAAATAGCATAATAAAAAAATTTAAAAATTATTCTAAAATTAGTAAATATTAACAATTTTAATAAAATTAAATAATAAAAGAGATTAAACACAAATTAATAAATAATAATAACTAAATTTATTAAATATAAATTGTATTTAATATAAAAGTATTCAGAAAAGGTACATAAATTACAAAATTATAGGACATAAATGAAAAAAAAACAAGCTACTAGGACGGAGGAGGTGGCGATGGCTGGGTCGGAGGTGACAACTGAATATTCAGGTCGTTGTTATCAAGTTGAGCTATTAGCGACTGAAGTAGCCACTGTTGCTCATCAAGGTGGTGCTAAGTCTCGGCCTGATGCTCTTCGAGGTTGTGTTGATGCTCTATGTCCTTCTCGATCAACTGTTGCTTCAAGTTGGTGATTGTCTGGGCATCCTCACGCTGCACGGTGACAACATTGATTGTGCTAGCAGCCCTGGGACCTGCAATGCTCTTCAACTGAGGGAGCCTACTCCCTTCTGCCACCTCAAACGAGTACCAAGGGACTGAGTCAGGATGGCGTACTCGTTAGTGCCTCTTCCCTCAAATCAACTATCTCAGCCTATCACTGAAATTAAAATTATATTAATTTTTAAAAATATACATTTATATTAATTGGGAAGTAATAAATATAAAGAAATACTTACATATTTTTGTTGAGTGTACTCATTCCTCCAGATGTTGTTCTTGAGATGTTTTTCCCCAAAGCAGTCAATTATAGACTCATAAGCTCTCCAGTCACCAGATTGCCCTAAAAAATATACTATTGTTAGGAAATATGTAATTAATAGTCAATATGGTAAAAAATTAAATTTTTGTAAGTTGTCTTATCCCCTTATATATATGGTCTACAATAGACAACGACCCTTGACCAGGAGTATATAACTACTTCAACATGTTCTCAGAATTTTAAGAAGAAGCTTTCTGGACAAAAGTTCAATAAAATCTTAGTTATTCAAGTAATAACAAAATAATTAATATTAACGGAGGCTTTTAGGAATATATATAACCTCAAACTTGTAAGACGCAAAATAATTGCATAGAATCTCCTAGTGGTCCTCAGTTTGGACCTTTGGATCATCAAAAAGTTGATCTCGGTCATCAATTATTAACTCAGAACATAGGAAGTTGCACCGGGTGCCAAAACCACCCGAGAGTTGGCGCTAGGGTGCCACTTTTGGCGTTGTAGTTCCACTTTTCTACTTGTTTAGTGCCACGACTTCCCGGATGCACCATTTCTTCGTTTTAGTTCTAATTTGCCTCATTTTCATTGCGTTGCGACCGTATTGGATTCAATTTCAATCCTAATGGTTTGAAAAGCCCATTTAAGAGGCACAAATTTGCCTTATTTTGCATCAAAATCTTTGTTTCATTCTCCTATGTACACAAACAAGCAAAGTATTAAAACAACAAGAAAAACAATTAAAACAACTTAATATAAATAAGAACATAGCAAAACTTAAGGCAAATTAGCACTAGATAACTCCAATTTTATGGAGTTAACACACTCTCTTACTTCTATATTACTTGTTGCAACCTGTACATTTGTGGTTGTGTGTTAGAAAGAGCCTAAGAACTTCTCGCTATTTTCTGAGTAAATTAATTTTGTAAGTTTAAGAGTGCAATACCAGATTTTTAGTGGAGTAATACTGTAATTAATAAATTAGACAAATTAATTAAAGAGTTTAATTAATTGTTATAATTTATTAGAGTTTGAATTACAGGTCCATAGGTCCCCAATTCCACCTCTTACAAACACTGTAATGGATATTATATTATTTCTATTACTACACACTTTATCTAGATAAGTTGTTTGTCTACAATAATTAATAATTGTTATTAATTAATTAATTAATTTAGAATTAATTGATTTTAAATTTATAGACGGATAAGTTTCTCAATTTGTTTAAATTTTAAATTTAAAAATATCTAATTATTAGATAATTAGATAAATAAAAATTGGGAAACTGACTCAAAGTGAAACACTCTTCCTTGAAGGAGTGAGTTATCTACTAGTTTATATATATATATATATATTAATTAATTAGATTAAGTAGAGATATATATACATATAAGTTTATTTTTTTTTATTAAACTATTCACGTTTTTTTAAAAGTTATATATATATATAAATATTAATTTGATTAATATATTAATTATTAAATAGTTTAATAAAAATATATATAAGGTGAAATCCTAGCAGAGTACACTACGTATTATTTTCTGCAGTACATCCATAAACTAGAGAAAAAAAGAAGCGAGTCTTCCTATTCTCTGTAGAATAAACTCTTGTAATCTCATATGTTGAGAATATTACAAGGGCTTAAAGTGTGAATTTTGAGAGATTGTACACAACGCCCACACATTCATCTAGTTGTGCTTGAGGCTTAGATTGGAAGATTATGGTTTAGAAGACAGAAAAATTAAGATCCACTGACAGGCTACAAAAAGTATTAGATTTATTCTCTTTGAATGTTTCTATTTGCTATGAATTAATACTATACACTCATATAGTCAATTATTTTTGAGAAAATTTTTGAATGATTCTGGACTAATATTCCGCTGCGAAAATCGTTTTAAATCTAACAACATATTATTTGATCAATAGACATGCCTATTCTTTACATCTTTCATAACGAATAGTTATTTATGTTGCATATTTTCATGACACCTTTTCGTAATGAATAGGCACCAATTGCCAAATATTGTAACCTTTCATATAGATACCTCTAATTATAGTTGTTAAGTGTGAACGATATCTCTTCATATAGATACCATAAAAAATTGCATCCTTGCGTTGTATCTATTCCAGATATTTTTCTATTTTCAATTTCTATCAAATATTACAATCTCTTCAATACTATTTAGTGGATTGTTTAATTAATTGCTAGTGTAATAGTAAATCCACCAGTCTCGCCATGTGATTGTTGCCTTCCTCTATAGTACCTTTTTTTTTGGGGTGATATCGTTAAAAAAAACGGAGAAAACTGGCCATAAAACTTATAAGATACGAAGTAATTTAATATAATACAATCCAAATCAATCCAATCCAATCCAATTCAACTACTCACCTAAAATAATACATTTTAATACATCATCTTAATACAATACAATACCAAACATAATATTATAATAAAATAATAAAATATAATATAACTCAATACATCACAATATATCACAATATAATACATCACAATATATCACAATATAATATAATAAGATGCACCAAATTAATGTGGCAGATTTTTCAATTATGGCGCAATATTAATGATCATCAATTGGAAGGAATGGTAAAACCCCATCTTCTCACCACGTGATTGTTGTCTTCCTCTATCCTACTTTTATCTTCTTCAGCTTGCTTTGTATATTCCTCTAGACGGCGCTTAGCAAACTCGAGATTCTTACGCTGGTCTTCAACCTCTCTTTCAATAATTTCGTGAGTCTTACTGCCGTCAACCGGCTTCTTGGTCCGCTCAAACTCAGAGAGCTTTCCTAGCGACTCATCAACCAATTTCTTCAACAGTGACAGGTCGTCAAGCAGCTTCTTGATCTGCTCCAACTCAGAGTGCCTTCCTAGCCACTCTTCCAACAAGTTATTCAACGGTAAGATCTGGTTAAATACGCTTATCGGCCCCCAATAAGTAGCTATCTGAGAGCTGAGATCCTTATACTCAACTTGTCCAATATGATTAGTCTCAATTATCTTCATGATACTTTCAACAGAGCTAAGAACGAATGGTTTCACATGTTTGTTTTGATTGGAATCCAGTTCGTTCAGCAATCCTTGACCATATTCATTTATATACTGATCAAAGTAACTTTGGTTGGCACGACCAACTAAAATATCACTATTGCACAGTTGGTTATCATCGCCTATATTCGGCGGAGGCCCTGTACGTCGAAAGAATCATGATCAGTTAGATTAGCGCAAATACATGTTAATTAACCTATATGAATTCTTTTTATATTCTGTTTGTGATAGATACAAAAACCAAGGGGAAAAAAAAAAAAAAAAAAGAGTAGATATATACAATTCGACTTCGTAAAAAGTGAAGGAAAAAAATTATTTTAAAAAAAATAAAACACCCATAGGGATTGAGCATTTACCAAACCCTGAACGTCCCTGTGGTTGATCATCGCACATGACCTGGACCAAATGCATAAGCTAATAATTAAATAAGAACAGCAACGATAAATGACGCATATAAACTAACAATATAACTAAGATGCAAATAAATGACTTAGCCCAACTATATATATATAACCTCCAATAAATGAATATAATCATCGTTAATGGGCGTGCGGGTTTGATCTGCTGAAGGCGAAGGCGCGCTGACGACCGGGATACTACTAAGATTTGCAGGAGCGGAAGGAATTTCTGGAAAATCATTTTCTGCAAAAGAACGTTATTACTCATTTATGCAAAGCAAAAAAACAGTACTAGCAAATCTATCCAGTATACCGCTACAAATACTCCGATCGCTTAAACGACAGTGATCGGAGTGGAGATTTGTAGAATATCTTACTGTACGGATTCCTGAGAAGCCACCAGGATTATTTTTTTATTATTTTTTTTTTCCTTGACAAGTTTGAGCGAGACTAGATGGGGATCTCTACCCGTTTTTCCAGTAAAATGAGAGGTAAGAGTGATCCAAAATGGAAATTTTCGAAAATTTTTCCCGAATGGCTACTGGGCTTGGTTTTACAGAGATTCACAGAAGGAGATCAAAGCAATCAAGAAAAGTAAAGAAAATATAAAAAGTTTTTAGCACAAAATTTGAATATATTCTTCAAATTTAAAAATAATTTTTATATAAAAATTAGAATAATAAATATTTTATCACTCCAACCTCTATATAAAAATTATTTCTAGATTTGAAGAATAAAATTCGAATTCTATACTAAATGCACCTTACATTTTCAAAAGACTTTCGAAGAAAATAGAGAAAGACTGAGGCTCCGTTTTGTAACTTCAATTTTGAAAGAAAAGAATAAAAATTTTATATTCTTTTGTTTGGATTGAAATAAAAAATGATACAAAATTTTTACAAGAAAAATAAAAATTTAATTTGATTCTATTTTTTTTATATAAAATTTGACACATTAATTAGTATTACTATAAATGTCAAAATAAAGTTCTTACAAACTTTAGGAAAAATATTTTCTTTTCTTTTCATGACTTTTCTCTCATTTTTTTTCTTTCAAAATTTGGATTTCAAAAGGAGTCTGAAAAGAACAAATTAATAAAATTTAGGTACCAAATAAGTACAAAGTTTGACATGATTTATATTTTCTAACATAGAATTTTTTTTCCTTTTTTTGCAGAAAAAAACATAATTTTTTTCATTTTTCATTCTTATTTTTTATCCTTGATAAATAAGAAATTTTATTGGTGCTTTCCACTTATTTTCTGGTTAAAGAGATAAATTTTCATAAAAAAAATAAAAAGAAATTATAATAACAGAAAACCTCAAAATTAAAAAGAGTAGGAAACAGAAAAACTTTAGCTACCTGCTTTTGATCCGCCAGGACCAGGATCGGCAGTAGTATGTTCCAACTCAATAATGAAGAAGAGGTTCTGGCCGTCTCCGAGGTGTTTGTAGAATTTAACGGTGTCACCTTCCTTGAGTCTATTCTCGCTCACATACCATCTCCAGTTCTTGCCGTCTAAGACGTATGCATTGGATTTATCAATTTTCCGATGACTGCAATCGAATTTCAGGGAATCGCCCGACTCGTTCCTAAAATTGATCTGCCAAGTAGACGGCGTAGCAGCTTTGTTATCATCTGAAGTGGGCAATAACTTCTTGGCATCACTTTTGCTGAGTCTAAGGAATTTGTTCTTGATATCTGTTTTCGTCGTGATCTTTTCGAATAATAATTTCTTCTCGTCATTTCCATTGTTGGTGTTATTTTCCATTTTTTCTGGGACTGAGGAGTTGGGGATTAAGCTAAGCTTTAAGTAAACCTGGAAATAATATCCATTGTGGCTTTTTTCTTCTCTTTCCTGGCGGAAAGAGGGAAAAAAATAATTTAAAATTAAAAAGCTTTCTGCTCTTGAGTCTGGCAAGTGCGTTGAAACTTCCACGGTGGCCATCCCTTTCACAATCCTCCGCACGTTCAGAGAGCTCTTTTTTAAAAACAGAGCCCATCATGAACTAGGGTACAACGCCGTGACAAACAAGCCCTCAGTCAGCCTCTCACATGTACACGTTTATATTTAGTACCCTCTCCCACAGAGAGAGATTCAATAATTCATGACTACTGCATCCTTTAGAAACCTCTCCCAAAAGAGAGATTCAATAATCATCCTGGCTTATGTTTCGTTTAGAGACCTCTTCAAAAAGAGTGTCTCTCCTAAGGATGAAATCTTTGACAGTAACTCCTCATATGATGTTGTAGAGATGTTTCCCAGTGAATTTTCATTTAGTATTATTCCATTAACAAATTCATCTAACATTTATAGATGGTTTCTCATTCTATAAACAAATATTTATCTGATGGCTTTTCAGAACAAATTCAACTATTGAAAAAAGTCAAAGTTGTTCAATTACTATTTTGAAAAGAAAAAATAGAAAAAATAAAACTCTGTTTTTTCTTTTCTTGCCCGGGGTAAGCAAGGTACTTTCTCTTAGAATAACGGTTTTCTTTTAGGTAAATCAATATGCTATTGTAAAAAGTAAACTTTATAATAATAGAATGAATACAAGAAAATGTCTTCTAATAGATGGGAGGAAATAAGAAGGAAAGAAAAAAAAAAACCTAAATGATTCTGACAGTATTAGTTGACTATCGCTGTTAACTCTATAAAATTAGAGTTATCTAGTACTCATTTGTCTTAAGTTTTGCTATGTTCTTATTTATATTAAGTTGTTTCAATTGCTTTTCTGGTTATTTTGATATTTTGCTTGTTTATATATATAGAGAATGAAATAAAGGTATTTAATGCAAAATGAGAAGAACTTGTGCCTCACAAATGGGTCTTTAAAACCATTAAAATTGAAGTTGAATCCGATAAGGTCATAATATAATAAAAATGAGGCAAATAAGAGCTTAGACGAAGAAATTGCGCTCTCGGGAAGCCAAGGCGCCAAACCAGTAGAAAAGTGGCATTGCAGGGCCAAAAAGTGGCACCGCAGTGCCAACTCTCGGGAATTTTTGGTACCACAGCACCGAAAGTGGCACCACGGCGCCACCTCCTGCATCCTGGGTCAATAATTGATGGCCGCGATCAATTTTTTGACGATCTAAAGGTCCAGATTCGGCCTGCCTTAGGTTTGCACGAGCCACCTCTTTAAAACCCTATCTTTGGGGTTAAAAGAGACATGTTGGAATAGAGAGAAAGAGAGTGAGGCAGCTATGAATGGAAAGGAGGAAGAGGAAGAAGAAGATGAATACAAGCTTCAATCCTCCATTTCTTGATTTTCTCCACAACATCAACACCACTCTTTGTTTATACCATCTTTTCTTCATTCTTTTGTGAGTTTTTCTTTGTATTTTTCATATTTCAAAGAAACTAGAGAGAAACTCTCTTTATAGTCAATGCTTTATTTCTGAGTGAAACCCTTGGCAACTAGACGAGCCTTATATCTTTTGATATTGACTTTAGAATCCCTTTTGGTCTTAAAAATCTGTTTACAACCAATGGGTTTTTTTCCTGCTGGCAATTCGACGAGATCCCAAATATCATTGTCTTTTATGGATTTCATCTCATCCTTCATGGCAGCGATCCACTATTGAGATTTTGAGCTTTGTTTGGCTTGAGTGAAATTGATTGGATCATTTTTCACTTCTATGTCAAACTCATGTTCTAGGAGATAGACGATATAATATTCCGAAATCGCATTTCTCCTTTCCCTAGTAGATCTTCTTAATGGCACTTCCTCTTAAGGTCATTGAGGTTGCTCTTCAGGAGTAACTTCCTCATGTGGGATAGAGAGTTGCGGAATACTATCTTGAATTTTCAAAATTTACTTCTTAAATAATATTAGGTAAAGGAGCATGATCACCTTCAATGGTAACTATAGGAAGAGAAACGTATTCCTCCTCTAAGACAATATCCTACCTTATCTCCCCCCGATCTCAACATCTTCAAGGAATCTCATATTATCCGTTTCGAAAAAGGACCTATTAGAGGGATCATAGAATTTGAAACCTCTAAATCTTTTAGCGTAGCAAACAAAATAGTAGCTTATTATTCTTGAGTCCAGTTTCTTTTCATGTGGCCTGTATGGCCTTGCCTTAACTAGACAACCCTAAACTTACAAGTGCCTAATACTAGGCTTCTTGCCTGTCCATAGTTTATATAGAGTTTTATCTACTAATTTGCTAGGTACTCTGTTGAGTATATAAACTGCAGTCTTAAGTGCTTCTTCCCAGAGTGATTCAGGTTAGGAGGAATGACTAATCATACTCCTTATCATGTCCTTAAATGTTCAGTTTTATCGCTCAGTGACACTATTCGTGCTAGGTTTTTTCGACATTATGTATTATGGGACAATTCCAGATTCCTCTAGGTACTGGGCAAAGGATCATGGTTGTTGTTTATCGGATCCATAATATCTACCGTAGTATTCACCACCACGATTAGATTTGATGGCTTTAATTTTCTTGTTGAGTTGATTTTCAACTTCGGCTTTGAAAGCTTTAAATACGTCTAAGAATTGTGACTTCTTATGAATTAAATATAGGTACCCATAATGAGAGTGATCCTCTATGAACGTGATGAAATACTGTTGGCCATTCTATGAGGTTGTAGAGAATAGACCACAGATGTCAGTATGTATCAATTCTAAGACACCAGAACTCCTATTAACATTTAATTTACATATATTTGTCTGTTTATCTTTAATACATTCAACACAAACTATGAAGTCTGTGAAGTCAAGTGGGTCAAGAATTCTTTCTGACACAAGATGTAGTATTCTCTGTTTAGAGATATGTCCTAATTACTTGTGCCATAATATAGAGATTTTTTCAATAGTTTTGCATTTTGTACCATATTTCTTGACATACAAAGTTTTATTAATTAAGGTAATAATATCGATTTTATATAGGTTATTAATCAAAGTACTGGTCAAAATAATATTCAAATTTTGAGAAAGATAAAATTTATTATTTCTAAGTGAACAAGAATAATAAGATTTGTCCAAAATTGAAATGGAAATTAAATTCTGTCTAAATAATAGTACAACAAATTTCTCATCCAAATTCAAAAATAAACTAGAACCTAATTGCAACCCAAATAAACCTATTGCCTCTACTGTAGCTGTGTTGTCATTCACCACATAGATGTATCTTTCAACATCACTTGGCAGACGACTCCTCAGACAACCCTGCATAGATATACTTATGTGAGTAGTGACACCAGTATCCACCTACTAATTAAGTATGATTGGGTACAGAGGCAAAATAACCTCTAAACAGATAAAATTGAGAAACTTATCCTTCTTGACACGCCAGCCAGCGTATTTGGGACATTCTTACTTCACATGTCCTACTTTTTTGCAGAAAAAACAAGCTGATACCTCATTTTGTTTCCTTTGCACTTTATTTTGTGAAGTCCCAGATGTAGCTCCTTTATTCTTAAAACCTTTTCTTTTCTTATTTTGAAAGTTTATTGCTAAGTGAGTACTCTCTGTTTTCTCTCACTTCAATCTATCTTCTTCTTAGACACACTGAGATATGAGCTCATTAAGAGTCTATTTTTCTTTCTAGGTGTTGTAGCTCACTTTAAATTGACTGAATTTTGGCGGAAGAGAGAGTAGAACTAATTGCATAAGCAAGTCATCCGACAGCTCTAACTTAAGTACCTTTAATTTTGAAGCCAGATTGGACATCTCTATGATGTACTCCCTGATTTTTTTTTTTATCTTTATAATGCATAGCAAGCAAATTGCTTAGCATGGTACTTGTTTCTGCTTTTTCATTCTTTTGGAAATATTCTGCAATTGCGTCAAGGAACGCCTTAGCATTATCAACCTCTGGCATAGCGCCTTTAATGGTCTCAGGTACAGAATGTTTCACAATCATGAGACTCATACGATTAGAATATTCTTACTGCTCAAAGTTCTTAACAACTGTAGTAGAACTTTCATCTGTAAGAGCAGCAGGTTATTCTTTCCTAAGTGCAAGGTCTAGATCCATGCAACCGAGTACAATCATTACGTACTCTTTCTATATCTTGAAGTTTGTACTGTTAAGCACAGGAATTGAATTCAAACTAGTAGATATCTTTGAAGCAGAAACTGAATAGAGAACAAAAACAGAAAATAACATCTCACATTAAAATATATCATAAACTAAGTATACAAAATAATAAGATATACTTAGCATGATATATAATAAATAAACATATAAGTTGGGGTCCCATCACAAAATACTTAGAACAATATTAATAAGCCTTCCTTTGGACTGACTTATCAACTTGTAAGTTGTACTCTTTAGTGTAGTAATCAAATATTGATAGTAAATCCTATCAGACAGTTTATCTTTCTTTGAGCTGATTTGCTGTTTACATGGAAATTTAATAACCATCACATATCTATTACTATAGGTGTGTTCATTATTCGGCCAAATAATTACCTTCTTTTGAGCTGGTAATTATTCGCATGAATAATAAATGCACAATCATTCAAATATTTCAAAATAAATAAATCTACACAATAGAAGTTGCTTTGGCAACATGTTTCGACTCATCTATTTCAAAATATTTAAGCAAATTGTGCAAAGAAAATTGACTAAAGTGCCCGAAATAACTGAAAAATTCTTCACTGCTGAATTAGGCCGACCGCTTGTCAGATTTGATCGAGCGATTCTACTATTTTGATCGTCCGAAAAACAACTTTCGGTTGACCAAATCTGATAGTGAATCTACTGTTCAGTCAACCGAAAACCACATAGACCAAATTGTGATTTTCGAGCAACTTTCGGTCGATCGATTCTGAAAGTGACCAAAAAATATTAGATTCGATCTTTTAAAACAGCTAAATACTTCATCAATCCTATAACTAAATAGAGTTTTCAACGAACAAAGTATGAGTCATTTTAGTCCTTAATAGGTTGACAAGGGGTTAAAACTCCATGATTTAGGACAAAAAGACCGAAATCTATCGAAAAATCGACCTGAAAATCAAAATAGGTTGAAAATTAACCTCTTCAGTAACAGTGTTTTCGGTCGACCGAAAACAAGAATCAGTCGACCAGAAACACTATTCCAGCACGAAATCTGGAAATTCCAAATTTCCATAAATCGCCCAAAACACCCAAAAAATTGCCAAAATTGGATGTTTTAAGCCTCAATTCTTTAAAATAACAACCCATAGCCAAAACCTAACCTCGTAGCGTCAAGTAACTCAACAAATCATGTAAATTACATATCATGCATGTATAATCTAAACCTTAGAACTGCAAATAGGTATAGATTATGAAAACTTCAAACATGCATGATTAACATAATCAATTTAATATGAAATCCCGCTCTGATACCACATATTGAATATACATAATGGATTATTAAACCAAATATAATTCTAGAATCTATCATACTAAATTGTCAGAAAAGAAATTTATTGAGAGAAAACTCGTGACTAATCTAAATCCATTGTGAAAACAATTAAATGACAGGAGTAAGGATGACAACGGGTCGGGTTTGGGGTGGGTTCGGATATTCTCTGTATAGGGAGGTGGGTACCCGCAGACACCCATATCTAGTTAAAAATTTAAAAAAAAAAATTATTTAAATCATTTGAAAAATTAAAAGAAATATGAATTTAAAGAGAAAAAAAATCTAATGACAATATCATATACTAAAATTAGTAATACTTCAATAATATAACCTAATTTATATATATAAAAATATATATATATTTGTATTTTATATAAATTATACATATACCTAATACATTTTTTTTTATTTTTTTTATATGTATAATTAATCGGATTGGGTACGCGGGGCAAGTACCGTATACTCGTACCCGCCCCGTATCCGAATCGGATTTTTTATTTAGTACTCGTACTCACCTTTTTTACCCGAATAGTCGAGTATTACCCGCCCCATTAAGGTCAAATGTATGCGGATAAATGAGTTGGCGGGTAAAATTGTCATATCTAGACATGAGATTTTAGAATAACAAAGCGCCTATGTCTACTATAATCACTGCTATTCACTATTTTTTTTATTATAAAAGGACTTGATTCTTCCTTATTCTGACCTATTTCTCTTAATTTATACACATAAGGGATCTTAATAGATGAGAAAACCAAATATTTGAATTTAATTTGAATTAGTATCATAAAATCATGAAAAATCTAAACTTGTGGAGATTTAATCTGATCTCCCGAAACTACATGTGGATATCTCGAAATTCGATCAGATTGAACTAAGGAAATCTCAATCTGAAATCTGCTCGCTTCTTAAGCTGGGATGGTCTACTCGATTTCGACCAACTCCGAACGAGCTGGCCTCTCTTTGAGTAGCTGGAAAATTCATGCAAAAGAATCACTTTTCATCATGAAGAAGTATAGCTACAATGATGATCATAGGCTGCCGGACTACACAACACTATAATGTGCAATTGAATATTACCAAACAGCCCTTCAAAAGGTTATCCCTAGTTTTTTAAATACCCGTTGGGACAAGTTTCCGGGTGGTATATATATAGCCTTATTTATTAATGTAGAGGAATAAATTGCAGACACCTACCTAGGTAACAAAGGTTCTGGAACAGAACACTGAAATTAGGGTGGCCCACAAAATATAAGGGGTACGGACACAAGTATAACTTTGTAGCCACAAGGCCAAAAATGGGGGAAAGGAAAAAAGAAAAACAAAAAGAGAGGAGAACTTTACATAAATAAATAAACAAAATGAAATTTGTTGGTCCTGTAATCGTATAGGTATATATAGCTCAAGAATATAGATGTTCATCGACCATTATACAACAACATACAAGTTCCAACTCTATCTTTTTCTAAGTACTCTATGAAGAATAACGTACAAGTACATAAGGTAAACATGACATTAGGTTAGGTTTATCAAAACAAAGAGTAAAAGTTTAGGTTTGGATGAGATATCACAAACATGAATATTTTATATATATATATATCTTATGGTAGACCCAAAATAAACTTCAACATATAATATTAAATAACATTTTGTTTTCTGTTTATTTAATTTCCAGAAAAAGCTTTACAAATAATCAATAATCAATTGTGAAGGGATCGAGAGGCATGTTAGCGCTTAATGCATCGGACGACTAGCTCGGAAAGTATCTCACCTCAATGGAGGACTAGCTAGCTCGGAGATATCACACATGCCTAAAGAACAAACACTCAGTTGACATAAAAAGATGAAGACTTACTCTAATTAATGCATATGTTAAACAATCAAGGCATCTCTAATGCATGTGTTAAAGTCATATTGATGCTGAAATTTAGCGTTAAATTGTACAATGTTATTTCATCATGCTAAATTGCTAATGCTATAATTTTGTTATTGCATGTGTATTATATGCTATACATACCTTGGAGTCGAATATAGCATCAAATATTTATAGTATAATGCCAAATTTGACATTCAACTTTATTGTCATAATTACACTTTTAAAATTTTAAAATTCACATTTCTACTACTCAGTCAATTATTTATGCACGTTTCTCAATTGATCTAGAATTTTTGGGAGTGTCTAAGTGTACAGCAGAAAAGGGGTTCGAATCATAGTTAGGCCATTTTATGTATAAATTTCATAATAATTTTTTAAAAAAAATTATTTATGCACTTTTCAATACCCAATCAATATATTTTTAATATTTAACCAATTACAAATTAAACTAACTTATTATGCATATGACTCTTTTATGTATGACGTATTGCATTAATACAAAGTCCTTTCCACGTCCACATATAATTTAATAGATGTAATATAATCATCTTCTAAAAAGCTGAATTTGAACACATTAATATAGATTAGAAAAATATAAAATATCAACTTAAGTTCAATATTTTGGTAATTACATGACACATTGGCTTCGTTAATAGTTGATCAATATTATAATATATTTATAGCTTTTTAAGGTAAGGAAAAATCTATATTATGAAGAAACTAGAAGTTTTTATTTTTTTGATAAAATGAAGAAACTTGAAGTTGGATATTCAAAATATGTATTGTATTTATAAGGCATAAGCAGACAATATAAAGTAATAGTTTATCAATATTATAATATATTTATAACCAGTATATGTATGGCCATTTAGTTATATCGACTTTCCTTAAGTCCTTTTTTTTAAAAAAAAAAGGGTTTGTCTTAATATTTTCTTTTTCTTTTTTCGTTTTTTGCTGACATAGCAGTTATAAAATATAAAATGTCCTAGTCAAGCTTAGTAGATTTTTAGTTGTAATGCTTGAATAGACGATTCGAGCTCAACTGGGGTCAGTTGAGCCCAACAGAAAAGTTTTGCCAAAATGTGATTTTTAGGAGGAATATTGCTTAAAGCTTCAAATTGACAATAAGATATATTTAAATTTCGATTAAACATTCTGAATCTCAAAAATTTAACTTATAAACAATATTTTAACACACATAAACATCAAAATCTTCATTTTTTGAGCAAAATTTGAGATTTTTTGAAATTTTTTAAAGAATGGCATTTTATGAATTTAAAATTTTCATTAAATGGAAGTCTAGTAGACCTGAAAATGAACTTTAGAAATCTATCAATTTAAAGAACTTAGTCATAAGTCTAATAAATAACTAAATATCTCGAAATGTTTTGAGTAACTTACAGTAAATTTCAAGGAAAAAAACTATAAAAAAAAATTGGTTAAATTTTGGCAAATACAATTTGCAATGTCAAGTCAAAATCAATTTTATTGGCATCTAATTTTAGAGAGGAAAACAAGAAAGTGATCGAAGCAGTAGAAATACAGAGGTGTATTAATGCGAAGCCACACAGACGAATGGAAGCCATTATCCATATAAGAAAATATAATGGATAGGCAGGAGCACTGCCCACAGACAGAGTCAACTTCCAATGTTAGGGCACCTTTATTTATCGCATGCAATTTCAAAATGGATTAATTCTTTCCATCAGTTGACGTTGACTATTATTGAGATTATTGGCTTTACTATTGAACGATCTCTCTCTCTCTCTCTCTCTCTCTCTCTCTTTGGGTTCTCATTCATATCAATTAAAATTGATTAGTGCATCTTAACTTAATGTCATTTCTATAGATCTATTTGACAAGATTTCTTACTTCTTGATGATGACAACAGGTGATGTTGCTTTACGATAATTTAATGGATGAATCTATGCCGATGACTTTATTGTGACGACTTTGTCATTGTGTAGACCATCATCAAATTTTGTAACGACTCTGTCAAATTTCTGGTCTTTAACAATGACTTCACACTATCCACGTTTTCCTGTAGTGACAAAAGTCACCAGATATAAAAGCTAATATTGTCGATGTCAGTCTTATACATTAGCTAAATATGAGTAGTAGTGTGTGCCTAATTCGCTGACGTTAAGAAATTTCCTTAGTGCTTATCGCTATTTATTAGAAGTCTCTTTCTAGCTAGATAATGGATTTAGGTAATTTTTAGTACTAAAACTATATGTTCATTGAAAGGGAAGACAATTAATATGGTTTCTTCCTTTTCTTTTGTTTTTTCTTTTTAATGCCAACAACTCTAAAAGAACAAAATTATACCCAGAGCTCCTCACTTTGAGTTATATTGTGAATATAATTATAAAAAAGTGAGTTGTTGCCAACTGTCCACGTACTTTTACTACTTCAAATTGACTCTGCTCTCAGTTCTGATAAGGAAGATAGAGGTGGTCACCTGCAAAACTCTCAGATACTTAAGTTAGATATATCTATCTTTTTTTTGAACTAAATAATAGGGAATGTCTATATCTATTTTTACTAAATAATATGCTATATTTATATTCTGGAATCGGGAACTCGATGGCTCCTAATTTTTTAGGACCAGTTACCTCCTTTTCATCATTATGTGCCCCGGAGATTGCAGATTATGGATGTTGTAATTTCTTTTGAGTTAACATGACTTGTTTTCCACGATCTTCTTCAGTATGTGTACAGAAGGGACGAGATCGTAGTTGTCAGTTGCTCTATTAAGGTAGTTTACCTAACACACATGGCGACCATGATGTAGTATTAATGCTCTGTCTGAATCTGAGGTTGAGTGTTTCTTGTAAGGACAACGAGTTGGAAAATCTCAAGGGCTTTCGACTCTTCAGACCTCGTGAGAAAGGCGGTCTGGGATATCAGTCGTGGGTTAGTAAGCTCGTACTGTGCCACGTGGAGCTCACGCATCGTTTAAATAATTTCTTGGGGATCCATATTGAGCTTGCCCCTTCCGCGCCATCTGTCCAGCTACCTCCCAGTCCATATGGCAAGTATTACAGAAATGGGCCACATGAGTCAAGTGAACAAAATGAAAAATGTAAAGGAATACATGCACTAAAAATGTTGACAACTTGGCATGTGGCTGTGCTTGTATGTTCTTTAAGTTAAATACAATATCATGAGTATAATTTAAAGGGCGCGTCTGCAGTAGGGGCGCTCCTACGTAGGGTCGCCCCTACGTAGGATCCTGTCTATTCACCGTTGGATGAGAATCTGTATATAAATAGATTCTCCACAGATTCCCGTTATTCTCCACAGATTCCCATCCAACGATAATTAAGGCATGACCCTACGTAGGGACGCCGCTACCATAACCATCCCTGATTTAAAAGCTCCTAAAGTTTGAAGCTATCGTATATATATAGTATTTGATAAGATGTATCCCAACTGCAACATTTTACTTCTGCAAGTACCAGTATTAATTAATGATCAAGTAACAAAGCAAAAAAAAAGTACCAAAAATTATTGTGATTTCTGCAAAAATGTTCGGTAACTTTGAATTGCAGAGCTTTCACTATTGAGTTTTACTACTTTGAATCGGTCTAATCGCAAATCTTTTCATTCATAAATCCTCTGTCTATGGCGCGCGCGCGCGCGCGCACACACATATACAGATATACAATTAAATGTTATGAGTTGTCAATTCATAGGAGTTCTGGTTATGACAAAGTGAGTTAAGTTTAATGGTTGTCACCTTTTCTTTTTCTATATATGTTTTGATTAGTCAAGTACTCTCACAAATTGATTTCAAGCTCCTGTAAAGACGCCTACGTATGACCACCGAACACATATTCATACATATATGTATGCATAAACTTCAAGTTTATTCATATGATGACACGACAGAACGACCATTAATAGATGGAGTGATAACGCACATAGAACTTTTTGCTAAACCAAAAGGTCTTAATTTTGAGTTCTTCAACTGAATATATAGTCCCGATGACACGTAGTTTTAATATATCGAACATAACTTACGATAATTAACGTTATTATTGTTGGAAAATGGTGTTTTACACCATTGTTATGAAGCATTTTGGAGCACATAATTGAGTAGGATCCTCTTAGTATTTGTGATGGGTCTTAGTA
>JXTC01000032.1:1022952-1035872 GCA_002914845.1 Trema orientale
TTCTCTTCCTCTCTACTAGTTCTAGTTTTGAGTTCTTAGTTCAAGAATTCCTAGATCTAGTTCTTAGTTAAAATTTTGGAGTTTTGTGATAGAGTTCTGGCGGTATTCAGTTCGTCTGAAGTAAAAGCTTGGTGCTTAGCTTGCTACTTCAGATAGTCGTTGTATTCTGGGAGACGGACGCCTAGCGACCTCTAGCACTACGGGAGGAGGCGAATCTGTTTTAAGGAAACTGTGTGACACACAGGCCTCGGTTTTACTATTCCGGTTTGCGTTTCTTTTCTCTTATTTAATTATAGCTTTAATATAGTTGTTTTAGTTATAATTATTTTGTTTATAACATAATTAGTTTATTCTATTATAATATTATTGTTAGTATAATAATGTTGTAATTAGTTTAATTATTTAATTTCTAAATAATTTTCCAGTTATATCCTACAATTATGTCAGAACATATAACGCATGGTGTCAATCTATGAAAATTAAGGTTATCTAGTAAGTAGTTACTGTAAAACCCCTTAATTTCGTAAGGGCATTTTGACCTTTTGACCATTAATTTAAAAAAATAAAAAAATAAGAAAAAAAATAAAATAATAATATGAATTTGGACTTAAGTGTAAAACTTTTATTTGCAAATTGTCGGACTAAGGGTTTATTTGTAAATTCTGATGCCCATTTATTGTTCGCCACGTGGGTACTCTCATTTTTCCCAGCTCTTTCTCTCTCCTCTCCCTCGTCCCTTACTTTCTCTCTCCCTGACATTGCCTGCAACCCACGACCGAAGCAGCTCAAGGCGTCTTCGGCCATCATCGACCTCCGCGACCCACCGAATCGGAACTGGCATCCCTAGAAACATACCCCACTGAGCTTTCGTGGCCACCAGAGCTCCACAACATCACTGGAGAAGGATTGCGCAAAGGAGTTTGGCCTCCGAGAAAGATTCTCTGGCCACTTCAGACCGTGAAACTAGTGGCATTTGATTCGTCTCTTCATGATCTTTCCACTGGTATATATATATATATATATTAACTCGAATTTATCTAGATTAAAATTTGCTATTTGATGAATAGTTTTTAGTTTTTAGTTTTGTATGATGACTTTTTAATCCGACCGTTAGATTGTCAAATAAACCTCATATTTGTGATGTACTCGTAAAAACATAAATTTTGAGATATAGATTGAGTATGTTTAGTGACCGGCACAGAAAAGGAGATCGGACGACACCGATTTCGTCTTGTTTTGCATGCAACCAGGTCGGGTTTCGGCCCGAACCCTAATTGGTCAAGTTATATATCTAACTTAGCTAATTTGGATGCTAGAAATTCAATGGAGACGTCTGTTTCTCCATTCGAGACTCCATTAGAAAAATGACATTTCAAAGCGGATCATCGAGAGTTTGAAAACGACCATCGACCATCGAAATGATGTTAAACGCTCTCAATATCACTGTAACACTATCTAGTCACTCGATTGAGGTACGGATTTGATTACTTGATCTTTAAATGAGTTTAGTTTGATTTTTACATATTTTAAATAAATATAGAATTTTTTGAAATATTTGATTAAAATATGATTTATATCTATTTTAACATGATATGATATTTGAACTACCTGAAAGGTACATCACACTGGTTGGCATGCCATTTTATCTTGTTTTGAAACTGTTTTTTTGCAGGAGCTGAATTTTATTGGTTTTGATGAAAACGGCTGTTGTGTTGGTAAAATTTTTATAAAATCTAATTTGAATAAGAATTTAGTTTTGAGAACTAAAACTTGATTGAATTAAAAACAAAGTATGGTCTATTTTCACAATTTGTGGAAAATGGTACATATTCTCATTCCTGTCATCCACATAGTATTGCATGTATTCATTTCACCTATGCGGTCGACAGACTTACGGTACCCCATTTAGGGTGCTCGGATTTATAGTACCCTATTTAGGATACTCAGACTATATATCATACTCACGGTTACCAACTTAGGTGACTCAGACACAGTACACATATGTAGTTACCCACTTAGGATAGCTCATACTACCCTGCACACTTACGGTCATCAGTCTTTGATGGTTCGGACATATCATTGATTGTATTACTTGTTATGTGCTTGACTTGAATAGATATGTACTGGATTTGATGTGATATTTTATAATAGTTTGGAATGTTTGAACCTTTAGACAATGAACTTGTTTGAGACTATGATTTATAATGGTTTAGAATATTTGAATCTTTGGAAAATGATTTTGTTTTGAGATGGTGTTTTGCAAGGTTTTGGGAGATTTAAACTTTTGGACGACAATTTTTATTGGATTTTAGTAAAATTATTTGAGAATTTTACTGACCATGCAGGAGCATGAAAGTAATTAAGTATTTTATTCATGTTAAAAACCTATAATTGAATCTCTACTGAGCATTCATGTGCTTACCCTCTCTACTTCCTTCCACTTTTAGGTGTTGAAATATATGTGGTAATTGTCATGGTAAATAGACAAATTGTTTAGCTTGTGCCTACAGTTTCATTTATATTACCTAGTGGGTATCTATATCCTGTTTAATTTCTTTTCCTCATTCAAATATTTAGCCTAGTTTATTGTTTTTACTAACTTGATGTATGAGGATAACAATACTATAAATTTTAGTACTTGGAATCATAAATGATTTTATGTAAATTATTTTTGACTTTGAGTCTAAGGTTTAAAAATTGAACTCTTTTTATTGAAATTCATGATTTATCAAAAAGTTTGTAAATAAATTAATTGGAATTCTCCTAAATTTTAATTAGAATTCCTCTAAACTTTAAGTGAAGCATTTTCTTGAAAAATCTATAATAATGAGGGGTTTCCTCAATTTGAATTTTACTTACTTTTGAGAACTAAAATTTAAAATTTCAAGTACTCAATTTTCTAGAATTTTAGAAAAATTATTGTCTATCATTGTTTCAACTTAAAATTACAAAAAATTACGGCTTTGGAATTTCGGTTGTGATAGTAACTCCTCTATCTTCCCTTATATTAATCCTCTAAATTATCTTGCGAATTTGTACTAAAATTAGACAAGAATTGTTCTTAAATCTTTCGATTATTTTAAACCATGCATGTATTGTAATACCCCTTAGTCTAACCATATTGTTTTATATAGCCAAACTATGAAGTACTATTCCTTCTTAAACATTTATCTTTGGTTTTATAAAAAATTGGGCAAATTTGAACTTTCCAAAACTTTTAGACAAAGCAACTGTATGGTATTTCTTATTAAAAGTATCTTTAAGAAATGTACAATCAAAAGAGATTTTCATCAGTCTATTTTACTGTCAGCAGTAGTATTTATATTACACCAAAATATCTCATAAGGAAAATGTCGCCCATAGGTCAAGCTCGTCCACATCTGTATGATCATAGCGACAAAAAGCAGGCCAGGCAACTAGCTACTCAACACTAAAGTATGCCCCCTCATCTACATCACAAGACTAAAGTGAGCTCAAGCTTAGAAAGTAAAAACTATGCATGCTCTTGTATGCTTTAAAATCTCATCAGGTTCCCATTGTACACTTTTTTTCCTTAAACATTTAAGTTCATGCATTTTCTTTAAAAACACTCATAGTTGGGTCTGTTAGTACATTGCTAGTCTCGTAAGTCGATAGGCCGTGATAACATTGTGTGGAAACTCTGGCCAAGAGTAAAAATAAGATGCGACAGTCATGTGAGGTTTTTGAAAACTCCTTCCCTCATCAAAGGGGCATTCCACACCGCGCTAATATTGTCCCGCTTCAACGAGACACATCATAAGACCCATAAGTCCCGCTTCAATGGGAGAGTCTGCATCAACAGACTTACCTACCCGGCTCCGACAAACTAGTAATTGTCATTAAAACTTATCTTATAAAATTGGTACAATGGTACTCACTTATGAATACTTTGTAATGAAATTCTCAATTTGTATGCAAGATGTGTCATGCACATGTCATTTCATAACTTTCGAGAATAAGTAAGTTTCACATAATGGCATTTCCTGTGAAATTCTTGTGATACAGTTGTAAGTCTTTACTTACCTTGTGTCCTGAACAGAAATAAATTGTGGAAAGGGTCAATATCCTCTAGAGATTAGTGTGCTAATCACCTGTCATAAATTACTGTTATTCAAAATGCACATTTTGCCAAAAGAATGTATCAAGATACTTGAACACGACTGAAATTAGAACTTTTACCAATTTAGGAAAATTTATCTTAAAATGACTCAGAAATATATAAATCACTTAGGGTACTTAGCAGCTAATAACTAACATTGAAAAACTGTTCAAAAGTATTAAAATAGGAATGCTAGTTCATTAGCACAAAATAATCTAAATGACACATAATTTTGTGAAAATTAGTCCAATTGCCTCTAAATGGTGCCATTTTATTTTAAAAACATTTGGACAGCACCTTCCATATTTTTCGGACATTCCCACATGATTACAGTCATGGTTTTAAACCTGCAATAACATTTTACAAGCCAATTCCCACATATATACATCAAAGAAGATCACTTAGAATGGCATAAGCACACTTGAACTCTTTTTTAGTTTAAACAAAGTTTAAAACCACTTTTATACTTATGTGCCATCACAACTAGCCACCAAATGAGTGTAAGAAATAATAGGATTAATAAAATATGCACTCTAAGTTTAAGAAATTAGATTACAAATATAGAAAATTTAATCTACTACACATGAAAATACTTAAATTCATAAATAGCAAACTTTGGGGCTTTAGGTCTAAATTTAATCTTCCACTTAAATTTTATATTTTCAGCAATATATAAGGGTTCCTACAACTATTATTCATCAAATAATAGCTTAGGTTTAAGAGCTTAAATAAAGAAAATTCACTACAAATTCAAAATCCTACTTAAACCTTACCTTGACTAGTTTGAGTCTTTGCTAGACTTGTTGCTTTCTATCTCCACTAAACTGATTCCCAAGGCTTAGAAATAGACTTTTGAACTTAAGAGGACCTGAAGAAACTAATATTTAAGTGGAAACAAGTAGAGAATTGAAATTATAGGGAAAGACCTAGAAAGAAGAATTAGTAGAACTACCTTGACTAGTTTTGATCTATCTTGCTTTCTAGAGCTCCAACTTCAGTTCTACCACTTAGAAACTCTTGAAAATGGTTAAGGGAAGTTGAGAGAAGTGTAAAAAGGTGTTGGAGAGGCTCAGGTCGTGGCTGGAGAGAAAGAGGAAAAAAATGACCAGATTTGGTCTAAAATCAATACTTAATGGCTAAGAAATGGGATAACTTAAATTCTAAGGGGTATTTTGGATATTTTGCTCATTACTTTCCATATGTCAAGCTCTAAACATCCTTAGCATACTCACTATGTTGCTGGTCAATCCTATACACCCAAATGTAGACCAAAATGGTGAAACCTAGCTTAAAAAGTGAAATCTAGTCATACTTTGACTTATGATCCTATATGGCCAATCTTATTGTAATTTAGTAGAACCTAATTAGACTCCAATTAATAAGGGAAATAAAGTATTAGCACTTAATTATTAGGATGCATAAATATGACATTACGTGGTCAAGTTGAATCTAAGCTAGCTTAGTGTAATAAAACACAAATCAGTGTCGTAAATGCCACCTCGTGCTTACCTGGAGTCGACAAATAAAATGCTATAAATGAGTCCTAGATATTGAATTAAAGCTATTTGACGTGTTAAACACACAGTGAATTCGGCTCTGAAATGTGTGAAAATTACATTTTACCGAAAAACTACTATTGACCAAGTTATCAACAAATATGATCTTAATGCATGTATACATAGTATTGCTTTCATAAGTATATTCTTTGTTCATTTAGCACACTGAGCTCTCTCTCTCTGAGGGTATTGAACCTTTACACTGTATGGAGATACTTCGACAAGTATTAGTGTAATAACAGATATATAAATGCACATAACATAATGAATGAGCATGTTACTATAAAAGTGGTATTAATAAATTCTAGATGCCTAATATACAATTAGAATATGTTCATTATTGGCTTAGCATAGATGTGAGAATCTTGAGTACCACATGTATATAGTTAATTTGAACTTGTTTAAAGCAGACATAATATATATATATATATATATATATATATATATAATAGTCTTACTCTGATAAAAAAAAACGCTATATATCTAGATCTAATTATATATCTTAATTTACTCGGACATGAAAGGATAGGTAAAATAATTAGTAATCTCTGATTTTTTTAAATCAAACTAAAATTTCATTTATCAAATTAATAATTCAACCCAATAATTTACTCAACATAATAATCGAAATACAAATAACTTATTAGAGTAAATGAATAATCAGCAAAATTATTGTATTCGACTAACATCATGGAGGAAACATGCAATCCAATATGGGTATAATTATTAGAGCTTTATAAGAGATATCTCTTCGTTCTTCAAAATTATCCTCTGTTACTAAAATTAATTTTTGATATTGTGACGGACTTTTGCAGAAATTGATCTTGAATTGTACAAAATCTTTCAAATTTGGACAAAAATGTATCAAATCTAAAAGCCGTAAATATGAAAAATTACACAAAAAATAAAGAAAACAAATGTAACCCACACAAATTTAGAAGTATGTAGGATAAAATACATATAAATCAAAATTGAAGGTAACTTATGCCTCTACACAAGTGAAGGATTATAAAAAAAAAAAAAAAAAAAGAAAAAGAAAACAACAAAAGAAAAAGTTATGCTGGAGAGGGAAAGGGAGAAGGGTCTCCCTTTCTTGCGGAATATAAATCTTGAAAAAAAATTTAGGAGAAGGACGCTAAGGTTTTTCGAAAAGGCCTTTTTTTTTCTTAGTGGTATTTGATTATGTTTCAGCCATATGGTACTTAGTCGTGCCTTGATCTCGTTCTGATCATGACTAATAAATATGAAAGAAAAAAAAGTAGAATTGGGAACCATATATATATACTTCTGACCTGGGCATTGACTGAAAAACTCAAATCACAGTACAAAATATATAGGTAAAAACATTCGTCCTGATCAAACATGTATTAATAATTTTCCATCATAGATAGCAAGGTTACTTTGTATTAAAACACAGGTTATAAAATTAATTGATACATTTTTTTTTTAATTTTTCAAAGAAAAGGACAACTCGAAACTATATGCACATAATATATATGTACAGTTTTTGTGTAGATATACATATCCACATGCAAAAAGATTATTTGTTTTTGATCGCCTTACTTATTAATTGTCACGACCCAAAACATGGGCTAGTGGCAAAAGGAGAATTTTACTAAGATGGAAATTCTTTGATTTATTTTTAAAAGGTCTTAAAAGTTTTAGTTTTATAAAACAGTTCATTTAAATAAAATATTTAGAATTTCATCCAGTAAACCTCTCCTACAGTTCATATATGTCATTAAACATAGATCAAATGATAATGGAAAAATATAATTCAGTTTAAAGTCCAAGCATCATCATCATCCACAATGAGTATCAAATACCAAACGGCATACATAAAGTTCACAGACTTAATAGAAAGTAGTAATCTTGGTTCAATGCTAAATCAAATCCAAACAATCCAAACACCAAGCCTCTAGTATTACCAAGACAACGAACTACAATCAGAGATAGCCTCCTAATCCTCTTGATCATCCAAGTCACACTAAACATCACCTGAAAAAGGAAGGGGCTGAGCATACAATGCCTGGTAGGAAACTAATTACCTTGATGGAAAATATTTTAGTGATGGAAAGTTCCTGCATGGTTAGTTTAAAATCTAAAACGTACATATATAATAGTCCAACCATATATATATATATGTATAAATAAAACAAAGTAAGTAAAACCATCCAATTCATATGCACATGACACAAATCAACTCATACCCATGAGCTCTCATCCTCTCATCTGTGGAAACTCAGGATGATGGTACTAAGTGTAGCTAACAGCTTGCCTGACACCTAAGCCCATAACCCGAGAGGATACCTATGTGTCGCCTACCAAACCTGGAGGGGCAACCGAATTGCCTACACCTGCCAAATGGAGAGATAATCAGAAGAAACAAATCTTACGCGGGTTTATGGACTCTACACTGATGGTGGGGCATGCGGCGCCATACTATAAACCCATAATACTAACACAGTACTCATATATGATCCTATGACACGTTCAATATAGAACTAAAGTGTGAAAATTATCGTGGTCTGGTTTTTCAATAAAATAAGCATACTAGATTTTATAAAAAAATGGACAGCACAACGGCCCTATTTTTTATATACCCAAAAATAATCTGTACTCAAAAAATTCTCAGAGCAATGTAATGTTTATATATATATCATACAGTCAAATTCTATCACAGATATTCAAATAGTTCTAAAATCACATTTGTCATCATAAGTTGCAGAAAATAAGTTTTATTCAAACACGATATAAAACAGAGGTAACCGAATCTCTACTTTACTAAAATAGTGATACCACACTATTGGATCCTCAAGGTGTCATTGGACGATCACTCGGAGTGTCGAGAACTAATTCCAAACCCTCGATCGTTCTCTTGTAAAAAAATCAACTTCTCAACGGAGCTTCAAATCCACATATGGACCTCTTTACTGAATTACTAACACCCAAAATAGCTAGGTTAGACATATAACTCATCTAATTCAAGTCCGAGCCGAAACTAGACAGATAGCACGTAAAACGAGGTAAATCTTAGACGTTTGATTTCATTTTTTCGTGCCGGTCACCAAATATAGTCAATATATATCAATCTTCTCCATTTTCCCAGTATATTCCAAAAGTGACATCAAAAATACAATCAAACGGCCGGATCAAAAAGTTGAACTCAAACTCAAAACACTCAAAAATGGCAACTTTCAAACCGGGCAAAACGGAGTCACGAGACAAATATCTAGAGATTCTTCTCGACGATATGAACCCAACGAGCCCAAGAACACGAGCTGAAACGGCCTGAAACGATGCCGGAAATTCAAATTCCTTCGTGGCCAACAATGGCGTTTTCTGGCGACGGGCTGCTCTTAAAAATTGCACAAGTCCCTTATTTTTTAAAATTTCTCTCACTTTAATCCCTCAAAATATTACAATTTAGTCCCCTACTTCTTAAAACTTTTGCAAATTAATCCTCCTATTAATTAATCTGAAAATTAACAAAATGACCAAAATACCCCTTAAAAATCTGGAATTTTACATTAATAGTATACAAAATTAATTAACTTGTTAAAAATTACATAAATCACCTTGGAATTTCACTATTTTTTAAAAAAAACTTATACCTTCAAAGGATAATGCTAGGTATACCAATTAGTTTACTAAAATTTTTGTACAACACATGTGACAAGTGACTTTTTACCATTCAGTTCGTGTATTGAAACTTACTACAAATGAATTCAATGTTGTTCACTAATTGAATAGTGATAACTCATTTGGCAATTTGGTAAACTATTTGGGATATCCGGCATTATCTATTTTGAAAAATTATAATATAAACTTTTAAATTTAAATTATTTCAAATTTCCACATTGCAACTAACACAACTAGTCGAGATTAGTTATCAATAAAAATACAAATTAATTTGCCCAAAATAAACACTTCAAAATTCAACTAAATAAATATAAACTTAAAAAGATTATGATCAAATTAGATAAATTGTGGTTATTTATAAGGAAAATACGAAATTTCCAACTGTGTATTTTTTAAAATACAAAATATATCCCCTTAGTATATTAAATTTGGTCATATTTGGCAAAACTTACAATACAAGTGTTTCTTATTCCCAATTATCTAATCAGTAGAATATAAAAATTGGTTTCACTATATTTTTACGAGTAATGCTATGGAGTATTAATGGTATCTAGCACTACAATGATATATTTGTTGGGTAATTTTAATTAATAAACTGAGTCCCACATAAGTCCCACCTGAAAGCTAACTATAATTAGCTAATAACAGACTGATACATCATGTGATATTGAACACGATAGAATTACTCTATTTTCACTGGTCCGTCTTAAGAACCCAACAATCTCTGTATCTTTTATTCTGGTATTGAAAAACCAATAGCTATTATTACTCTGGCATATGATGTATCTCTCTTTCTCTCTCAATCTCACACTAATAATAGCGTTGTAATTAATAAGAATTTATCAAATAATTAATGGAGAGCTACATGCACTATACATATAATATGAAACTATATTTATAAATCTAATATCATAACTAATAATAGCTTACAGATGTAATGGGCAATAATTATGATTAATTATCTATATTTTTCATGTCACGACCTAAACCCCGGGCCAGTAGCAGAAAGGAAATTTCACAAGTGGAAATTCAAAAGTTATTTTTGAAAAATTTATAAAATAATTTTAAAAGTAAAATTCTCACAGTTTTGTGATCACCATTAGACGTAGATCGTTAATAAAATTTACTAAAATAAAGCAAGCATCACTATCAGTAGGCTCACAATCCAGCATACTAATTATACAGACCGAGTATGTGAAACGGACCCTTAAGTGTTAATATAAGCTAATTTAAATAAACTGAAATATTTTACATAGTTACCAATTTCCAACAAGGTAACTAGCTCCTCACTACTTTACTCTCGAGTCTCCAAAATCACTCTGCGTACTATCTAAGAGGAGAAAAGTAAGGGTTGAGCATTCACATGCTCAATAAGAATTCAATTACCTTTTGGATAGATGTAATTTTCTCAAAGTTGAATGGTTAGTATTTTTAAATTAATTTATAAATCAAATTTATAAATCATTTGGAATTTAGAATAATCACATATTCAAAACTAAAACTAAAACCACATCATTGTATATATCATGCGTCAACAGATAAATAAGTAAGCTTTTATCCTTCCATCACGGCCCTGTAATACCTCTATAGCAGAGGTACCCAGCATCCTGATACTACCCGTAGACGTATCAGATAAAACCTGTGTAGGGGCCTAGGTCTCTCACCTAGTACTGCAGCAACTCGTCAGCAATCTAAAATACCACAATACTATAATGGAACTCAAGTATGTGATCCTATGGTATGTACAACATGTAATAGTTCACCACAACCATGCATCCAATAATTAAATCATGTTTTAAAAATCCAACTTGGCATTATTTTGGGATTTACTGTACATGGGCAGTATACCACTATTTTACCCCATAATCATAATATAAAAGTACATATAACAATCCATACAGTCCAATCTCAGGATAATCAAACAGTTTACAACAATTTTATAAATCATCATAAAATCACGATATTTCATAAATAACTTTCAATGTAATTGTAAATCAAAACAGGTATAAAATCAGGTAATCGAACCCCTACCTCAATATGGTAGTAATACCATGCTAATGACGCTCGCAGAATCCCCCGTTGGTCACTCAAGTGTTCAAACAATAATTTATGATTCCCAATAAGTCCACACTAAAGCCTCAAATAGAGAAACAGAGGTCACCACTGAATTTAAAGCACCCAAAAATATTAGGTTAGATATATACCTTGTCAAAAATGGATCCCGGTGTGGGATCGGTTCGTGGGAGGCAAAACGGTGCAATTTGAGTCACGAAATTCCAATTTTCATTCCATTTCGAAATATAGTAGTATTTTATATAAAATTCATCTCTCAACCTCATTGAGTTCAAATTCGAAGTCAGAACTCAGTTTCGAGGTCCCGAGCATTAACTAAGCTCAAAAATCCAAAAATTATAGTAATAAACAGAGTAGAAAAGTAAGAATCCATTAGAAAAACGAGTAAGGAAGCTCGTAAATTTTGTACTTTGGTGGATAAATTGGTTATCTGAGGTTGTACAAAAGTGGTTTTTTAAGTCTTAAACGTTCTAGTTTTAGGATCTTATTAAAGTTAAGTAACTTGCGAAAAGTGGGTCTTAGTGGTTTTGTAATTTTTGCTCTTGTTATTGATCAGCTGAATATGTTGATTCAGTATTGTAGAATATCAAATTAGAGTGAATGGAAAATGGTTTTGTAAATTTTGAATGTGGATGTTTTGGTAATTGTTAAACAGGCCGAATTCAGCGTTTTTAGTGAGGATGTCAAGACCATGGCTACTTGTTTGTTTGCTATTGATAATTGTGTTTACATCACAGTTCGAATGGAAGCCACAATATGGAAATGAGATCGAAGCAAGTCCAATTGCTTCCAGGAAGCAACAATATATATCCGAAAGAGAAGAATCTGTCAAAGAAAAAGTGAGCTTTCTAATGTGCTAGTCTTCTCTATAGCAAGTAAATTAAGCCCATTATTTCCTTTTCTTGTGGGTTGAAGGTTGTGATTGCAGAAATATTAATTATTTGTTTCTTTTTTTGGCTTGAAGAGTTGCAGAGGTACTAAGTCGAATAACCGATTGGGCAGTTCTTTACTTGTGGAATTGTACTTGAAAATAAATAGCATGCATCTTTTGAATCTAAGTGCCTATGTAATACTATCGACTTTTAGGTTTTGTATTATGTGAGTGCATCTGTAATTAGCTATTTAGAGTGGCAAAAATTTGTTTGTATCCTATAACTTTTGAATATGGAATACAGAGAAAATAAAATGCTGATTTATGGACTAAATATATATGTACCTGTAGATATATATTTGCTGAATTAGCCTATAATTTAATTTAGGCTTGATTGAATATCAGTAAAATGGATAAGTAGAATAATTAAGCATGCTAACTTGTAGTTGGAGGCATCATGTGCTTTGTGACATTTGATGGTATTTTTGCTAGCGACACAGTAAAAACTACCGAACCTGAAATCAGTGCAGTTAAAAGTTTGGTAGTGATAAAATTGTTAGTTAACATTATATGTAAACTAACCTTTTCATACTCGTTTTGGTAATATTATGCAATGACATGCTATCTTATCTATATTCAGAATGATTAACCTAACCAG
>JXTC01000032.1:1037750-1071336 GCA_002914845.1 Trema orientale
AATGTTCTGAAACAAAGCAGTTTAGTATTGGTAAACTTTCTCATGGGAGAAATGTGAAAACAACACAGGATCATTCATTCTTTCATTGTTGTGTGTTTTTCGTTTAAGAGGAAGAAACCTTATCAATATTCCTTTTAAATTTGATATTTATGATGACCATAGGTTCTCAACAACAAATTCCCCTATCCAATTTTCTAGCTGCTTGTAAGACTACATCTTTGTTTCATTTACTGTTATCTTGGTTTAAATGCCCAGAGAAAAAAAAAGGGGGGGTAAGAGGAATAATTCTAACGCACCTACCAATGTTGAAGCTTTTATTTATAACTTCAGGCAAAAGTATTTAATTGCTACAATTATTCTTATACTTTTTATGGTAACGGTTATTCTGATACCTCTTTATTCCGACTGTTTTTACCAATTTTTATCTGCAAATGTAATTCAAATAGTTCGTACATTTGTTACTGTTAATTGTTTAATGCATGCGCTGTATCTATTGAAGGAACTTGACACTCTCTTGACTTTTGGAAGTTGATCTATACTTATATATCCAACTACTTTGGTTTTGTTAAGTCAATTTAATGTCACGACCAATATTTATTAGCAGTTCTACTGTTCTTGTGAGAATTAAGAGAGGTCCCCACAAGCTGCTGGGAAAAATTGGCGCCTTTTATATGGTTCTTTTATTATTTGTTTACATTACAACTTTCTTGACAAGTACAGATTACAATAAAATTAAAGTTGCGAACACTTATAGGCTAACACTTATAGGCTATAGATTGTGTTTATAGTTTATCTTAACCAAATAATATGCGAAGTTGATAGAATCTGACAAATATTTAGCCGGGTAGTTTCTCATTTTTTTTTGGTTCGTAAATTATTGGAGTAGTCTTTTTTTTTTTTACTCTAAATTTTAAATTTTATCGTCTATTTTGATCTTTAAACTATTTAGATCATATTTTCTAATTCGTAATAGGCCATGAAAAGAATGGAAATAAAGAATTTTCTTTCTCATTCATTCACGTGTTTACTTACATATTAAAAACATAAATTATGGAGAATCTTTCTTATAATTTTATTCATTCACGTGTTTACTTACATATTAAAAATATAAATTATGGAGAATCTTTTTTGTAATTAGTAAAATTAGGAATAGATGGATTAATTTCTGATTCTTTCTCATTATTTTTCAGACTCATTCCATTTGTGATTCTTTTCGTTATGGATAAATAGACATTTATAAGTATTCTATTTTAATCACTTTTCTCTTTATTGTGTTTGATTGTTAACAAAAAAGCACGAAAGATGCACATGTCCTTTTTGCTTAATGGTTTATGCCTACAATTGCACTCTGTATGGTTGTTGAGGAAAGTCTTCTTTCCGGGTTTCATCCTCTATTTATCTATTATGCATGTCTTCAAAAAAAAATTTTGGCTGCAGAGTTACAAATGTTGGATATCGTTTTTGTGGCCATTATTGCACTTACGTTTTACCTCACCAATATTCCAACCAAGCCTTTTATAACCAGATGTTATTATTTGACCAGAGGAAATCTAGTGACATCAAACTTGTGTACTTGTGACTTTCTGGATAGAGACTAACTGATTTGAATGAGTCTATCCACAATTAAAATGATTCAGACATGGTAACTACTCCCATGGGGTAGATTTCATAGTCATGGCTTGAAACACACCACTCATAATTGTAACCTCACCACCCCATGGACGTAAGTTGTTAAATTTTATGCACATTTTGTAACGTGTACATGTAATGGATCATAATAGAATAAGAAATGAGTATAAGTAGAGTACTTTACTTTTTCATGTGTTTATTTACATAATTAGGAAACAAGTCTTTATGTGTCCCACATGATTAGAGAAATTTAAGAAGGAAAATACAATATGATTGCAGTTGTTGATACCATTTCTTATATGTTGTGGCTACTAAATGATTATATATGATAATATTTTAATAATCGTGGTATTTTGGACTTTAAATTGCTACATTTTTTATAAACGCTAGAAAGGTACGGCTAATTCCAATTCTAACTTCAAGTAAATTAGTAAACACAAGAATGGATTCAAAATCCACCCGTCATTCTTTCTCATTCTTTTACAAAACCTTTTCTTTTTTTTTTTTCATTCCCTTTCTTTTCTATTATGGATTAATGAACGTTACACGAACAAATATGCAATTCTTCGTCTAAATGAAGAAGTTGTACAATCCAGATTGACAGAAGAAGAAGTTGCTCTCCAAATATCTCATCTATATGAAATTTTCGAGTTTGCTAATCTGTTGCTCTCCATCTTCATCACATTAATGAAAACACCATTGATGGCTCTTCAAACTCTCCATTTATATCATATTACATGTCAATTGATTCAAACTATATAAGCTTAGATTAGATGTTTCCTTGCACCATATTTATTTCCTTTTATGCCATTTGTGGGGATCTTTGCAACTTGCAAGCACATATTCTATAAGTAGATGCATTGGAACCCACCAAGAAGGTAAAAATTAAAAACAAAATTTATTGATCCAATTCTACCCTTGCTTGTTTGTTGGGCCCACATTAGAAACAGGGCCCAAAAGCATATTATATGGGCATATCATAGAGCAGAAGATGTAAATGGTTTGAAATTTCAGAGAGAGAGAGAATAAATTCCGTTCGAATGTTATTTTCAGAGGCTTTAAATCCAGGCTGGTCACCTATTTATTTCTGTTACTTGGGTCCACCATGTTATGGTACTCTAGTACTAAACATATGTACGATCAAGATCAGCAATAGAGTATTGACCCATTGTTATGGCCTTATTGGCCTTGAATCCCAGGCTTTTTCTGATAGAGCCTGTTGCTGAGGTAACTGGGGTTTTCATAAATAACTCAAAATCGTATTTTACTATGTAAGAGTATAGAATTGATATATAATCACTAATAACAAAGGATGGCGATATTGGCTATGAAAAATGTGTCCAACTTATTGTAAATGTCACATTTATGCACTCTTTAGTTTAAATTTCAATATGATTAACCTTCAGAGTGTTTCTACATAACTCCAACTTACATATGGTTAATTAAGGGAGTTATAAAATGAAAGTGTCTAATTAGTAGCCAGTAAGGCGGTAGGTTAAAGGCGAAATCACCACCTTTTTCCCTGAATTTTTGTATTTTTTTTCACACGAGAATAATTAAAGACATATTAAGTATAGAAAATAAATGAATCCACCAAATAAAAGAAGGGGGGATATACATATATATATATGGGCACCAGTTCAGGTTTTTTTTTTTTTTTTTTTACCTAGGCATAAGTATCAATTTGGCTAATGAAAAATATTTTTGCACATTTTTTAATATTAAAAAATAAAAAAGAGAAATAGCATTAATAATGCACGTCTTTTTATACACGTCATTATAGCCGTTAGATCACCATTAGATGATGATCCAACAACTAAACAAAAGATACCTATACATAGGTAAAAGGAAAAAAAAATACTGGATTGGCAACCTATATATATACATGTTTATGCTACACGTGTATCTGGAACACGTGAAGAACCTCAACAAAAGAATCTATGTCACGTGACAAAGATTACAAAGGGGGATCTGGGAAAATCTATTTAATGTTTTTTTTTTCCTTTTATTTAAAAAAAAAAATTATCCTCCTTAATTTTTCACACTGGCAAATAAAACATAGTTTTGGAGCACATAAGAAAAATAAAAATAAAAAATGGAACTGGATTTTCATTAATTTGGGTTGCTTTAAAAACGCTCCCACATTAAAGTTGTTTTCGTCTTACAAGAAAACTTCATTGAATTACGACATAAATGAATGGTTTAATTTATTTGAAGCAGAGGGAACTTGAATGTTCTTAATAGCCATATATCATGGCATTTGAATTTTCTGAGAGGTTCTTGGTGGAGTTTGGTTGGCACATGATATCGATCCGTTAATAGCGTTTGAATACTTTTTCAGTGATCAATACATATACAAATATATACATTGCGTATATGAATAAGTAATAATATAGGAGATAGAAAGTAGAATCATAATAGCCTTCTTCTTCTTCTCTCTCTCCCCAGATTTAGATGCTAATCTATTGGTATGCCACTTAATGCTTTGCATGCATTTCAATGAAGTGGAGGTTGAGAATTCAATTCAACTTTCATCAATGGAGTATAGAAATATTTATGTCACACAACTGTTCCGATTACGTATACAATATATATGGATATATATATACATCCTTGAATGCGATAATTAATTTCAATCATATTTCTAATATACGTACAGGATAATATTATTTTATATGTGAACTATATATAGGTACGTGAATTACTGCATATGTATATAGATCAAATGAGGTTTAATCATTTTTAATTTTTCAACTCTCATAAAAGACGATCACGAGCTGCCTAGCTGGCGCAGCCTATTTAAATATACTCGAGGAACCCTACTCGATCGTGATATTAATGAGAAATAATAACCGAGCAAATTCAAATCTTATAATCAACAAAGTTACCTTATATCAAATTTTTGTTCAATATTAATGCATGCGCGTTATAGAAAGGTAATTAAAAAGGGTACCTATAATTTACTTAGGTTTATATACTTATCAAAAGGACGCTGGTAGAGATACCAACGTAGAATGTAACAGTTTATGAGGACTAATCTCAAACTTATGTCTAACTACAACGTTAGGTTGCCACACTAGCAGCTAACCAGAGTTAAATGTTGAATATACATAATGGATTGTTAAACCAAATACAATCCTAGAATCTATCATACTAAATTGTCAAGAAAAAATTTGTTGAGAGAAAACTCGTCACTAACCTGGATCCATTGTGTTTGATAGCAAAGGATGTGGTCATGTAAGTGGAAGCGATATATTCGTTAGAACCTGAGGGTAGAAGGTCTTCCACAGCCAGAATATTCTATGTATGCTCAATGGGATCCCTCTCTGTTGATAGAGGCAAAGGAAAAGAATGAACATTCTATTTGGCTTGGGGACCAAAACCCTAATAATTATGTCCTTATAAACTGACAGCCAATAGAGACCCGATCAAGCCTTATTGGTCTAGTATTGGGTAACCACACATTATACAATCCATACTTAATTGGTAATTTCCTAAGCCCAAAATTAGATCACTTAATTGGCCCCACTTAATTAGACAGCCCTAATATATATATAATTACCTAAAATGTGCAGCCCATATCATAGGATACATATATATATATAACCCAACAATCTCCTACTTGGGCTACATGAGTTTTCCTGAAACAATTATATAATGAAAACTTGAGTGCGCACTTTATTGCTGTTTGTTAAGAAATTACTCCTTATGATAATCTGGACCATCTTGTATATCAACATGAAACTAAAGCAGTCTTTGTTGCACTTAGGTGGGCAACTGAACTCATCAATGATTACCAAATTAATACACTTAATGACAAAGATCAAATGTAGATGTATGGCATGAAAATTATATGAAAAATGATCTTACATGTCTATTTCCATCCGATCTTACTTTATAATTCCAACAAATCAGCTTTAATCTTTCACTTTATCCAAAATCACAACTTTATGCAAAACAACAGATAAAAAGAAAATAAAATATAAAATTCAAAGTATAAAAAAAAAAACTATTACTTTATTGATATCAAATAATGAATATGATATTAAATAATAAATGTGTCTATCACAAGAGAACTTGTAAAATCTAACTCCCACTAATTCAGAAAATTTTTAAATGGTACAACACCATATGAACAGTGTGCTTATGAAACACTTTAGGTGTTAGACTTTTGGTAAGCAGATCCGCCAACATAGAGTTAGTGCTGATATGTTCTATAGACATTTGGTGACTCTGAACTCTTTCTTTAACAACTAGCAACTTAATATCTATGTGTTTAGATTTTGACGAGCTTCTGTTGTTATTGGAATATAGAATAACAGCTCTATTGTCACAATATATCTTCAATAGCTTTTTAACGCATCAATAATTCGCAGCTCGATGATAAAATTCCCCAGTCATGTCCCTTAATTGGATGCCTCATAACAAGCTATAAACTCTGCCTCGATGGTAGAAGAAGCTATGAGCGTCTGCTTAATACTCTTCCATAATATAGCTCTTTCGGCAAGTAGGTAAATATATCCTGAAGTGGATCTCTTACTATCTAAACATACAGCGTAATCAGAGTCGGAATACCCCACGATCCCCAAATAATCAGATCTCTAATAAGTGAGCATGTAACTTTTTGTTCTTCGTAAATATCGCAGACTTTCTTTGCTACTGTCCAGTGATCCATACCAGGGTTGCTTAAGTATCTGCTTAGTACTCCAACTATGTATCCTATATCTGAATGAGTATACACTTGAGTATACGTCAGACTTCCTACTGCAGATACATAAGTGATCTTATGTATTTCTTTAGTTTCAAACTTATTATTGGGGCATTGAATGAGACTGAATTTATCACCTTTTGTAATGGGTGTATCTCTTGGGGCACATTTGCTCATACCAAATCTATTAAGTATCTTTTCAATATAGCTCTTTTGTAATAACCCAAGGATACCCTGAGAGCAATATCGGTGTATTTTAATTCTTAATACAAAATAAGCGTCTCTAAGATCTTTTATCTCAAATTTATTTGATAGAAATCTCTTGGTTTCATGCAGTAAGCCTATATCATTGCTTGCCAAAAGTATGTCATCGACATATAAAATCAGGAAGATACATTTGCTCCCATTGAACTTGTGATATATATATCTATCTACCGAATTTTTCTCAAAGCTAAATGAGGAAATAACTTGATGGAACTTATGATACCATTGACAGAATGCTTGTATGAGACTATAGATGGATTTCTTTATTTTACAGACCATAGTCTTTGAATCTCTAGTTACAAAATTTTCTGACTGTACCATATAAATCATTTCCTCAATATCACCATTGAGAAATGTAATCTTTATATCTATCTGATATAGCTCCAGATCAAAATGAGCTACTAGTGTTATAATTATTCTGAAAGAGTCTTTCGAAGAAACTGAAAAAAAAGTCTCTTTATAGTCAATGTCTTCTTTCTGAGTGAAACCCTTGGCAATTAGACGAGCCTTATATCTTTCGATATTACCTTTAGAATCCCTTTTGGTCTTAAAAATCCGTTTACAACCAATGAGTTTCTTTCCTACTGGTAATTCGACGAGATTCCAAATATCATTGTCTTTTATAGATTTCATCTCATTCTCCATGCAATGATTCACTATTGGGATTATGAACTTTGTTTGGCTTAAGTGAAATTGATTGGATCATTTTTTACTCCTATATCAAACTCATGTTCTAGAAGATAGACGATGTTATCATCCGAAATCGCATTTCTCCTTTCCCTAGTAGATCTTCTTAATGGCACTTCCTCTTAATGTTGTTGAGGTTGCTCTTCAGGAGCAACTTCCTCATATGGGACAGGCCAACAAAATAGCAGCTTATTGTTCTTGAGTCCAGTTTCTTTTTATGTGGCCTGTATAGCCTTGCCTCAGCCAGACAACCCCAAACTTGCAAGTGCCTAATACTAGCCTTCTTGCCTGTTGATAGTTCATATGGGGTTTTATCTACTGATTTGCTAAGTACTCTGTTGAGTATATAAACTGCAGTCTTAAGTGCTTCTCCCCAGAGTGATTCAGGTTAGGAGGAATGACTAATCATACTCCTTACCATGTCCTTAAATGTTCAGTTTCATCGCTCAGCAACACTATTCATGCTAGGTTTTTCCCAGCATTGTGTATTATGGGATTCCTCTAGATACTGGACAAAGGGTCATGGATGTTGTTTACTGGATCCATTATATGTACTGTAGTATTCACTAACACGATTAGATTTGATGGCTTTAATTTTCTTGTCGAGTTGATTTTCAACTTCGGCTTTAAAAGCTTTAAATACATCCAGGGATTATGACTTCTTATAAATTAAAGATAAGTACCCATAATAAGAGTGATCGTCTATGAACATGATGAAATACAATTAGCTATTCCATGAAGTTGTAAGGAATAGACCACAGATGTCAGTATGTATCAAGAACTCCTATTAATATCTAATTTATGTATATTTGTCTATTTACCTCTAATACACTTAATAACAAACTGTGAAGTCTTTGAGGTCAAGTGAATCAAGAATTCTATCTGACACAAAATGTTGTATTCTCTATTTAGAGACATGTCCTAATCGCTTATGCCATAACATAGAGATTTTTTCAATAGTTTTGCATTTGGTATCACGTTTCTTGACATACAGAGTTTTATTGATTGAGGTAATAGTGTCGATTTTATATAGGTTATTAATCAAAGTACTGGTCGAAATAATATTCGAATTTTGAAAAAGACTAAATTTATTATTTCTACATGAACAAGAATAACCAGATTTGTCCAAAACTGAACTAAAAATTAAATTCTGTCTAAATGACAGTACAGCGAATGTCTCATCCAAATTCAAAAATAAACTAGAACCCAATTGCAACCTAAATAAACCTATTGCCTCTACTATAGCTGTATTATCATTCACCACATAGATGTATCTTTCAGCATTACTTAGCAGATGACTCCTTAGACAACCCTGCATAGACATATTTATGTGAGTAGTGGCACCGGTAACCACCCACTAAATATGATTGGGTATAGAGGCAGAATTAACCTCTAAACAGATAAAATTGAGAAGCTTACTCTTTTTGACACGCCAGCCGGCATATTTAGGACATTCCTACTTCATATGTCATGCCTTCTTGTAGAAGAAACAAGCTGATACATCATCTTGTTTCTTTTACACTTTATTTTGTGAAGTCTCAGATGCAGCTCCTTTATTCTTAGTCCTTTTTCTTTTCTTATTTTGAGATGTTGTTGCTAAGTGAGTACTCTCTGTCTTCTCTCACTTCAATCTATCTTCTTCTTACACACACTGAGATATGAGCTCATTAAGAGTCCATTTTTCTTTCTAGGTGTTGTAGCTCATTTTAAATTGACTGAATTTTGGTGGAAGAGAGAGTAGAACTAATGCTATGAGCAAGTCATCCGACAGCTCTAACTTAAGTACCCTTAGTTCTGAAGCCAGATTGAACATCTCTATAATGTACTCCCTGATTTCCCCTTTACCTTTATAACGTATAGCAAGCAAATTGCTTAGTATGGTACTTGTTTCCTCTTTTTTATTCTTTTGGAAATATTCTGCAATTGCATCAAGGAACGCCTTAGCATTATCAACCTCTGGTATAGCGCCCTTAATGGTCTCAGGTATGGAATTTTTCATAATTATGAGACTCATGTGATTAGAATGTTCCCACTGCTCAAAGTTCTTAACAGTTATAGTAGAACTTTCATCTGTAAGAGCAGTAGGTTGTTATTTCCTAAGTGTAAGGTCTAGATCCATGCAACCGAGCATAATCATTACGTGCTCTTTTCACTTCTTGAAATTTGTGCCATTAAGCACATGGATTAAATTCAAACTAACAGATATGTTTGAAGTAGAAACTGAATAGAGAACAAAAACAGAAAATAACATCTCACATTAAAACATGTCATAAACTAAGCATACAAAATAATAAGATATACTAGCATGACATATAATAAATAAATATATAAGATGGGGTCCTATCACAAGATACCTAGAATAATATTAATAAGCCTTCCTTTGGGCTGACTTATCAACTTGTAAGTGATACTCTTCAGTGCAGTAATCAAATATTGATAGTAAATCCTATCAGATAGTAAATCTTTCTTTGGGCTGATTTGTTGTCTATATGGAAACTTAATAACCATCACAACTCTATTACTACAAGTGTGTTCATTATTCGGCCAAATAATCACCTTCCTTTGAGCTGGCAATTATTCGCATGAACAATAAACACATAATTATTCAAATATTTCAAAATAAATAAATCTACACAATAGTGGTTACTTCGGCAACATGTTTCAACTCATCTATTTCAAAATATTTAAGCAAATAATGCAAAGAAAATTGACTAAAGTGCCCGAAATAACTGAAAAATTCTTCATTACTGAAATCGGTCGACTGCCTGTCAGATTCGATCGACCGATTCTACTATTTTGGTCAATCGAAAACCAACTTTCGATTGACCGAATCTGACAGTAGATCTACTGTTCAGTGGACTGAAAACTACATAGACCAAATTATGATTTTCGAGTAATTTTTGGTCGATCAATTCTGACAGGGACTGAAAAATGTCAGATTCGATCTTTTAAAATGGCTGAATACTTCATCAATCCTATAACTAAATAGAGTTTTCAACAAATAAGGTATGGGTCGCTTTAGTCCTTAATAGGTCGATAAGGGGTTAAAACTCCATGATATAGGTAAAAAAAAGACCGAAACCTATCGAAAAATTGACCTGAAAATCAAAATAGGTTGAAAATCAACCTCTTCAATAACAGTATTTTCGGTCGACCGAAAACAAGAATCGACCAGAAACACTATTCCAACACCAAATCTGAAAATTCTAAATTTGCTTAAATTGCCCAAAACACCCAAAAAATTGCTAAAATTGGATGTTTTAAACCCTAATTCTTTAAAATAATGACCCATAGCCAAAACCTAACCTCATAGTATCAAATAACTCAACAAATCATGTAAATTACATATCATGCATACATAACCTAAACGCTAGAACTGCAAATAGGCATAGATTATGAAATCTTCAAACATGCATGATTAACCTAATCAATTTAACATGAAATCTCGCTCTGATACCACATGTTGAATATATATAATGAATTATTAAACTAAATACAATCCTAGAATCTATCATACTAAATTGTCAGGAAAAAAATTTGTTGAGAGAAAACTTGTGATTAATCTGGATATATTGTATTTGATAGTAAAGGATATAGTCATGTAAGTGGAAGCGATGTATTGGTTAGAGTCTGAGGGTAGAAGGTCATCCACAGCCAGAATACTCTATGTATGCTCAATGGGATCTCTCTCTATTGATTGAGACAGAGGATAAGAGCGTACGTTCTATTTGACTTGGGGACCAAAACCCTTATAGTTATGTCCTTATATACTGATAGCCAATAAAAATCCTATCAATCCTTATTGGTCCAGTATTGGGTAACCACACATTACACAGCCTACACTTAATTGGTAATTTCTTGAGCCCAAAATTAAATCACTTAATTAGCCCCACTTAATTAGACAGCCCTAATATATATAATTGCCTAAAACATATAGCCCATATAATAGGTTTTATATATATATAACCCAACATTAAATGGATATAAAAAGTAACATTGTTCTTATCGATCTACATAGATTTGTGGCAGAGTACCATTAAATCTTATTGATGTAATTAACCTTTATGATATTATCTCCAGCCAATTTTATATATATATATATATTAAACTACATATATACACTAATAAGAATATATTATTATCACTGTTGATACTAAAACTTGGTATAACAACGAGATAATTAATGAAAAGATTATGAAAACAATTAAATGACACGAGTAGGGATGGCAATGGGTCAGGTTTGGAGTGGGTTGGGATATTCTCTGTATGGGTAGGTTGATACCTGTGGACACCCATATCCGGTTAAAAACTAAAAAAATCATTATTTAAATCATTTGAAAAATAAAAAAAATATGAATTTAAAGAGGAAAAAAATCTAATAAAAATATCATATACTAAAATTAGTAATACTTCAATAATACAACCTAATTTATATATATAAATATATATATGTGTATTTTATATAAATTATATATATACTTAATATATATTTTTTATTTTTTATATATATATATTAATCGGGTTGGGTATGCGGGGCAAGTACCCTATACTCGTACCCGCCCCGTACCCAAATCGGATTTTTTACTTAGTACTCGTACTCGCCCTATTTACCCAAATAGGCGAGTATTACCCACCCCATTAGGGTTAAGTATCTGTGAGTAAATGAGTTAGCGGGTAAAATTGTCATCACTAGACACGAGATTTTAGAATAGTTTAGCTTTTCAAACAAAGCGCCTATGTCTACTATAATCACTGTTATTCACTATTTTTTTTATTATAAGAGGATCTGATTCTTCCTTATTCTGACCTCTCTGATTCTTCCTTATTCTGACCTATTTCTCTTAATTTATAGACATAAGGGATCTTAATAGATAAGAAAACCAAATATTCGAATTTAATTTGAATTAGTATCATAAAATCATGAAAAATCTAAACTTGTGGAGATTTGATCTGATCTCCCGAAACTACATGCAGATATCTCGAAATTCGATCAGATTGAAATAAGGAAATCTCAATCTGAAATCTACTCGCTTCTTGAGCTAGGATGGTTTACTCGATTTCGATCAATTCCGATCGAGCTGGTCTCTCTTCGAGTGGCTGGAAAATTCATGCAAAACAATCACTTTTCATCAATATAGCTACAATGATGATCATACTATCCTGGGTGCGGGACAACACGGGACTACACAACACTATAATGTGCAATTGAATATTACCAAACAGCCCTTCAAAAGGTTATCCCTAGTTTTTTAAATACCTTTTGGGACAAGTCTCCGGGTGGTATATATATAGCCTTATTTATTAATGTAGAGGAATAAATTGCAGACACCTACCTAGGTAACAAAGGTTGTGGAACAGAACACTGAAATTAGGGTGGCCCACAAAATATAAGGGGTACGGACACAAGTATAATTTTGTAGCCACAAGGCCAAAAAAGGGGGCGAAGGAAAAAAGAAAATCTTTGAAAAAAGAAGGACAAAAAAGAGAGGAGAACTTTACATAAATAAATAAACAAAATGAAATTTGTTGTTCCTGTAATCGTATAGTTATATATAGCTCAAGAATATAGATGTTCATCGGCCATTATACAACAACATAAAAGTTCCAACTCTATCTTTTTCTATGTACTCTGTGAAGAATAACGTACAAGTATATAAGATAAACATGACAATATGAACGATGGAGTACAAGTCAGGTTAGGTTTATCAAAACAAAGAGTAAAAAGTTAGGTTTGGATAAGATATCACAAACATGAATATATATATATATATATATATATATCTTGAGGTATACCCAAAATAAACTTCAACAAATAATATTAAATAACATTTTATTTTCTGTTTATTTAATTTCCAGAAAAAGCTTTACAAATAATCCATAATCAATTGTGAAGGGATCGAGAGGCACGTTAGCGCTTAATGCATCGGACTAGCTCGGAGAGTATCTCACCTCAATGGACGACTAGCTAGCTAGCTAGGAGATTATCACACATGCCTAAAGAATCTCACCTCAATGGAGGACTAGCTAGCTAGATAGGAGATTATCACACATGCCTAAAGAACAAACACTCAGTTGACATAAAAAGATGAAGACTTACTCTAATTAATGCATATGTTAAACAATCAAGGCATCTCTAATGCATGTGTTAAAGTCATATTGATGCTGAAATTTAGCGTTAAATTGTACAATGTTATTTTATCATGCTAAATTGCTAATGCTGTAATTTTGTTATTGCATGTGTATTATATGCTATATATACCTTGGAGTTGAATATAGCATCAAATATTTATGGTATAATGCCAAATTTGACATTCAACTTTATTGTCATAATTACACCTTTAAAATTTTAAAATCCACATTTGTACTACTCAATCAATTATTTAATCAATTGATTTAGGATTTTTGGAAGTGTGTAAGTGTATAGCAGGAGAGGGGTTCGAATCATAGTTAGGTCATTTTATGTATAAATTTCATAATAATTTTTTAAGAAAAAGTATTTATGCACTTTCAATACTGCACTTTCAATACTCAGTCAATATATTTTTAATATTTAACCAATTACAAATTAAATTAACTTATTATGCATATGACTCTTTTATGTATGACGTATTGCATTAATACAAAGTCCTTTCCACGTCCACATATAATTTAATCGATGTAATATAATCATCTTCTAAAAAGCTGAATTTGAACACATTAATATAGATTAGAAAAACATATAGTATCAAATTAAGTTCAATATTTTGATAATTACATGATACATTGGCTTCGTTAGTAGTTGATTAATATTATAATATATTTATAGCTTTTTAAGGTAAGGAAAAATCTATATTATGAAGAAACTAGAAGTTTTTATTTTTTTGATAAAATGAAGAAACTTGAAGTTGGATATTCAAAATATGTATTGTATTTATAAGGCATAAGCATACAGTATATAGTTGATCAATATTATAATATATTTATAACCATTATATGCATGGCCATTTAGTCATATCGACTTTCCTCAAGTCTTTTTTTTTAAAAAAAAGATTTGTCTTAATATTTTCTTTTTCTTTTTTCGTTTTTTGCTGACATAGCGGTTACAAAGTATAAAATGTCCTAGTCGAGCTTAGTAGATTTTTAGTTGTGATGCTTGACTAGACCATTCGAGCTCAATTGGGGTCCGTTGAGCCCAACAGAAAAGTTAAGCCAAAATGCGATTTTTAGGCAAAAATATTGCATAAAGCTTCAAATTGACAATAAAGTATATTTAAATTTCGATTAAAGGTTCCAAATCTCAAAAATTTAACTTATAAGCAATATTTTAACGCACACAAATATCAAAATCTTCATTTTTTGAGCAAAATTTGAGATTTTTGAAATTTTTTTAAGAATGGCATTTTATGAATTTAAAATTTTTATTAAATGGAAGTCTAGTGGACCTGAAAATGAACTTTAGAAGTCTATCAATTTAAAGAACTTAGTCATAAGTCTAATAAATAACTAAATATCTCGAAATGTTTTGAGTACCTTAGAGTAAATTTCAAGAGAAAAAAAAAACTATAAAAAAAATTGGTTAAATTTTGGTAAATACATTTTTTTGGTAAATACAATTTGCAATGTCAAGTCAAAATCAATTTTATTGGCATCTAATTTTAGAGAGGAAAACAAGAAAGTGATCGATGCAATAGAAATACATAGGTGTATTAATGCGAAGCCATACCGAGGAATGGAAGCCATTATCCATATAAGAAAATAGAATAATGCTATGGGACACCAGTGGTGCTCAACACCACAATGATGTGTCAGTCTATCACTGGCTAATCATAATTATAATTCGTGTGGGGCCTATGTGGGATCCAATTTATTAATTAAATCATCTATTGATAGATAGACAAGTCATTGCGGTATTAGGCACTACTGGTGTCTCATAGCATTGCTCAAGAAAATATAATGGATAGGCAGGAGCACTGCCCACAGACACAGTCAACTTCCAATAGTAGAGCACCTTTTTTTATCGCATGCAATTTCAAAATGGATTAATTCTTTCCATCAGTTGACGTTGACTATTATTGAGATTTTTGGCTTTACTATTGAACCCTCTCTCTCTCTCTCTCTCTCTCTCTGGGTTCTCATTCATATCAATTAAAATTGATTAGTGCATCTTAAATAAGATAAGTAGAAAGATAAGGACGCAAGACTATATCTCAAGTAAAGGATAGACCCTCTAATCTCTATTGTGATCTTGCATGAAGAATTATGAGTAGGTCCAATAAGTAGGACACCAAGATTATATATACAAAGGAGTTTCTGATCACACTCACAAAGGATTTTGTTACCACACTCTGCACAATCTTTATTACTGGCAACATTCGGTGGCAACATTCGGTAGAGATATGATAACACGCTCTATTGTCTGATGGGATAAAATCCGTCCGAAAAGCACTTAGCTTACATTTTCATTAGTAGGGTTAGAAGCTCATATGGTAACGCCTAATAAGAGACACCACATTCTAGTCGCCTTCTTCTTTCTCTTTTTTTTCTAGTCGCCTTCTTCTTTCTCTTTTTTTTCTGTATATATAAACAATTTTCTGTTAAATATATATACACAGGTGTTGATAAATGTTTTCTGTAATGCTAAGTATATTAAAATACCAATATATGTGATGTGTGAGTTATCACCATTTAGTTGATGGATGTGATTAATCAAATTGTAGTAAGTTTTAGTATACTAATTAAATAATATCAACTCGCATGTTACGTATATTGGTATTAAAAATTTAGTACAAATCTTGAGATACTTGGCATCATCTTTGTGTGGTCTCTTCATTTACATAACAAGTTCATGTGGAATGTACATTGCAATTATACAAATTACAATACGAGAATATACGAGTTCTATAGCGGTTAAGTGTTTATTTTGGTAACTTTTTTTTTTAATTGAAACAAAAGGAATGCTAAAGATCCCCTTAATTAAAGTCATTTGAGGTGATCTTTACGCATCATTTTATTTTGTTTAATACGAAAAACAAAATGATACCCAACAAACAAATCGATAAGTTGTTTAATTTTTGGTGTTAAGGACTCATCCTCATTTTCTACTGTTATGATCTTTACGTGATATGTGCGCAGCAACATAATTGGACCTTTTCTTGGACTTTAATGAGATCCAAATTTAATATGCACAGTTAACTATGTCTCATATACAAAATTCTTAACATATATTATTGCCAATCACAGACCCACAGACACAGTTACAACTAAAGTATATGAAATCAATTATATATATAAGGCCGACGAAAAAGAACTAAACGCGTTAATTTTTTGGAAGATCATGGATGGATGCTTTAGTGCTCGGGGATCCCCGTGAACTACTAAAAACAAAAAAAAACAAAAAAAACTGTGTTTATTATAGTGAATATTCATATCAACAATATAAATTTTATATGATTTTATCAGACTTGATGCATGCTAACTATTTGATTATAATATAACGTAGGATCCTATTTAAGTTTGTATACTAGTTACTTGATTATATTTTGATTCTGGTTGAAAGTATAATGGAATAAGTAAATCTAAATAGAAATAATGGATTGAATAACTTATTGTAATTAGAACGAGATATTTAAAGTGTAATAGAATGAAATGGGTGGTTATAATTAGAATAGAAGACATTTATAACATTCAAATACAAAGAGGGTCTCTATTCTCATTTCAAAGAAAAAAAAATTAACCATTCCAATGGTTGAAGTAACTTATGTGAAATTTGAATAGAAAAATTGAATTGTTGAATAAATATCCATTTGAATAGAAAAATTAAAATTATTGAAACAAACACTCATTTGAATAAAAACAAGAATAAAAATAGTGAGAATTGGCGAAACAAACGGGAATACTGGTATATTCTTTATCAAACTACAACAAAAAAAGATATAGGGTGACGATTACACCTATAACAACAACAATATGTCATCGAATGAAAACACTGCAGATTCATTGGCACCAGTTTTTTGCATAGTAAATATTTGTTGTCGCGTTAGACCTGCAGAAAAACTGTTGCATAGAAAAAGTAAACTGGCGCTAATTTTAGGTGCCCAAAAAATATCTTTTCTAAAGCGAGACATTGAGACATTTTCGTAACTTTAGAGTCTATATAATAGTTTTATGTTTTATAGAAAACGTAAAAAAATAATAAATACATTAAAAAATTAATTACTTTAAAACGACGATATTTCAAATGAAAATATAAGAGTGCTCAATCATTGATCGTCCAAAAGTTTTAATGAAAAATAAAACGGCATCGTTAAGTATTTTAATATTTTTTTTCCCAATATCGATCTGAGTTATAACGAAGACACTTCATCAATGATAGTAAGGCTAAGATATGTTATGTGGCCATAGACGTTTCCCTCCAAATGAATCATGCCCTATGAAGAAGTACTATAATAAGTTATTGATGGGAAACATGAGAGAAAACAACTACCTGTTCAAGTGTTTACTAATGAAGATATTCTACAACAATATTACAGCACGTGAGACCTAATTTATCCGGTAAACATCCAAGTTATGGCGTGCTAGACAAAAGTGAGACAAAGAAGAACTTAACTTGATAAAAGAATAGTGTATCTTTGAACTTAACTAAACAATAAGAAGAAGAACAACAGGAAAATCTAGACTCAGGAGATTGTTGTTATGTTTTATTGGACAAATTAATATTTTATGTACTTTTCATATTTTTATTTAATAAATTTTTAACTTTAATATGAATAAAATAAAAATTTTTAAATAAATGATTTCAAATATTAGGTTTGAAATAATAACATAATTAGTATATTAGTTGTTTTATTAAAAATAAATAAATACGTAAAACAACCACAATTGTCATCTCTTTAAAACATTTTTAAAAAGTTTAAAGTAAAAAAAAACACTAATGTGGCAACTTTTTTAACTTAATGTCATTTCTATAAATCTATTTGACAAGATTTCTTACTTCTTGATGATGACAACAGGTGATGTTGCTTTATGATAATTTATGGATGAATCTATGCCGACGACTTCATTGTGACGACTTTGTCATTGTATAGACCATCGTCAAATTTTGTAACGACTTTGTCATTTGTATAGATCGTCAAATTTCTGGTCTTTAACGACGATTTCGCACTATCCATATTTTCTTGTAGTGACAAAAGTCACCAGATATAAAAGCTAATATTGTCGATGTCAGTCTTATACGTTAGCTAAATATGAGTAGTAGTGTGTGCCTAATTCTCTGACGTTAAGAAATTTCCTCAGTGCTTATCACCATTTATTAGAAGTCTCTTTCTAGCTAGATAATGGGTTTAGATAATTTTCAGTACTAAAAAAATATGTTCATTGAAAGGGAAGACAATTAATATGGTTTCTTCTTTTTCTTTTGTTTTTTTTTTTTTTTCAATACCAACAACTCCAAAGGAACAAAATTATACCCAGAGCTCCTCACTTTGAGTTATATTGTGAATATAATTATGAAAAAGTGAGTTGTTGTCAACTGTCCATGTACTCTTATTACTTCAAATTGACTCTGCTCTCAGTTCTGGTAGGAAACACAGAGGTGATCACCTGCAAAATTCTCTGATGCTTAAGTTAGATACATCTATCTTTTTTTTGAACTAAATAGCATAGAATGTCTATATCTCTTTTTACTAAATAATATGCTATATTTATATCCTGGAATCGGGAACCCAATGACCCCTAATTTTAGGACCTGTTACCTCCTTTTCCTCATTATGTGTCCCGGAGATTGCGGATTATGGGCCCGTTTGGGATAACTTTTACTTCTTGAAGTAAAAGCTCAAGAAGATTTTCCTGGAAAAGCCAGTGGGTCGATGCTTCATTAAAAAAATCTTCTAATTAAAAAAAAATCTTCTGATAATTCATCCAAACACCTCCCAAAAGTAACTTTTGGGCTTCAAAAGATCTTTGGAAGCCATGTCAAATAGGCCCTATGGATGCTGCAATTTCTTTTGAGTTGACATGACTTACTTTCCACGATCTCCAGCGGTATGTGTCCAGAAGGGACGAGATCGTAGTTATCAGTTGCTCGATTAAGGTAGTTTACCTAACACACATGGCGATCATGATATAGCATTAAATACGCTGTCTGAGTCTTGGGTTAAGTGTTACTTGTAAGGACAATGAATTGGAAGATCTCAAGGGCTTCCGACTCTCCAGACCTCGTGAGGAAGGCAGTCTGGGATCAGCTGAGCCTGTCAAGAGTCTGTCCGATACAGGTGGGGTCAGCTCTTACCCAAATGGGTTAGTAAGCTCGTACTGCGTCACGTGGAACTCACGCGTCGTTTAAATAATTTTCTTGGGGGTCCGTATTGAGTTTGCTCATTCCGCGCCATCTGTCCAGCTACCTCCCAGTCCATGTGGCAAGTATTACAGAAACGGGCAACATGAGTCAAGTGAACAAAATGAAAAATGTAAAGGAATACATGCATTAAAAATGTTGACAACTTGGCATGCGGCTGTGCTTGTGGGATCTTTAAGTGAAAAACAATATCATGAGTTTAATTTAAAAGCTCATAAAGTTCGAAGCTATCGTATATATATATATATAGTATTTGATAAGATGTACGTATCCCAACTGCAACATTTTACTTCTGCATGTACCAGTATTAATTAATAATCAAGTAACAAAGCAAAAAAAAAGTACCAAAAATTATTGTGATTTCTGCGAACATGTTCGGTAACTTTGAATTGCAGAGCTTTCACTATTGAGTTTTACTACTTTGAAAAGGTCTAATCGCAAATCTTTTCATTCATAAATCCTCTGTCTATGGCGCGCGCGCGCGCGCACACACACACACACATATACAGATATACAATTAAATGTTACGAGTTGTCAATTCATAGGAGTTCTGGTTATGACAAAGTGAGTTAAGTTTAATGCTTGTCACCTTTTCTTTTTCTATATATGTTTTGATTAGTCAAGTACTCTCACAAATTGATTTCAAGCTCCAGTAAAGACGCCTACGTATGAACACCGAACACATATTCATACATATATACATATATGCATAAACTTCAAGTCTAATCACATGATGACACGACAGAACGACCATTAATAGATGGGGTGATAAGGCACATAGAACTTTTTGCTAAATTACAGGTCTTAATTTTGAGTTCTTCAACTGAATATATAGTCCGATGACACGTAGTTTTAATATATCGAACATAACTTACGATAATTAAGGTTATAATGTCAGAACATATAACGCATGATGTTAATCTATGAAAATTAAGGTTATCTAGTAAGTAGTAACTGTAAAACCCCTTAATTTCGTAAGGGCATTTTGATCTTTTGACCATTAATTTAAAAAAATAAAAAACTAAGAAAAACATAAAATAATAATACGAATTTGGACTTAAGTGTAAAACTTTTATTTGCAAATTGTCGAACTAAGGGTTTATTTGCAAATTCTGATGCCCATTTATTGTTCGCCACGTGGGTACTCTCATTTTCCCTCAGCTCTTTCTCTCTCCTCTCCCTCGTCCCTAACTTTCTCTCTCCCTGACGTAGCATGCAATCCACGGCCGAAGCAGCTCGAGGCATCTCTGGCCATCGTCGACCTCCGCGACCCACCGAATTGGAACTGGCATCCCCAGAAACATGCACCACCGAGCTTTCGCGGCCACTGGAGCTCCGAAACATCACCGGAGAAGAAGGAGTGCCGAGAAGGAGTTTGGCCGCCGAAAAAAATTCCGGCCACCTCAGGCCATGAAACTGGCGGCGTTTGATTCGTCTCTTTACGATCATATCACTGGTGTATATATATATATATATATCTTAACTCGAATTTATCTAGATTAAAATCTGTTATTGATGAACAGTTTTGAGTTTTTAGTTTTGTATGTTGACTTTTTAATCCGACTGTTAGATTGTCAAATAAACCTCATATTTGTGATGTACTCGTGAAAACATGAATTTTGAGATATATATTGAGTACGTTTAGTGATCGGCACAGAAAATGAGATCAGACGACACCGATTTCATCTTGTTTTGCGTGCCACCGAGTCGAGTTTCAGCCCGATCCCTAATTGGTCAAGTTATATGTCTAACCTAACTAATTTAGATGCTAGAAATTCGGCGGAGATGTCCGTTTCTCCATTCGAGGCTCCGTTAGAAAAAGGACATTTCAAAGTGAATGATCGAGGGTACGAAAATGACCATCGACCATCCAAATAACGTCAAATGCTCTCAATAGCACTGTAATACTATCTAGTCACTCGATCGAGGTATAGATTCGATTACTTAATCTTTAAATGAGTTTAATTTTGATTTTCACATATTTTAAATAAATATAGAATTTTGTGAAATATTTTATTAAAATGTGATTTATATCTGTTTTAACATGATATAATATTTGAACTACCTGAGAGGCACGTCACACTGGTTAGCGTGTCATTTTATCTTATTTTGGAACTATTTTTTGTAGGAGCTGCATTTTATTGATTTTGATGAAAACGGTTGTTGTGCTGCCAAAATTTTTATAAAATCCAATTTGAATAAGAATTTAGTTTTGAGAACTAAACTTGATTGAATTAAAAACACTGCATGGTTTGTTTTCACAATTTGTGGAAAATGACTTGTCATCCATATAGCATTGCATGCATTCATTTCACCTATACAGTCGACGGACTTACGGTACCCCATTTAGGGTGCTCAGACTTATAGTACCCTATTTAGGGTGCTCGGACTATATATCATACTCGCAGTTACCAACTTAAATAGGGTGCTCGGATTATATATCATACTCGCAGTTACCAACTTAGGTGACTCAGACACAGTACACATATATAGTTACCCACTTAAGGTGGCTCATACTACCCTGCACATATATGGTCATCAATCTTTGGTGGCTCGAACATATCATTGATTGTATTGCTTATTATGTACTTGACTTGAATAGATATGTACTGGATTTGATGTGATATTTTACAATAGTTTGGAATGTTTGAACATTTAGACAATGAACTTGTCTGAGACTATGATTTACAATGGTTTAGAATATCTGAACCTTTAAAAAATGATTTTGTTTTAAGATGGTGTTTTACAAAGTTTTTGGAGATTTAAACTTTTGGACGACAATTTTTATTGGATTTTAGTAAAATTATTTGAGTATTTTGCTGACCATGCAGGAGTATGAAAGTAATTAAGTATTTTATTCATGTTAAAAACCTGTAAATTGAATCTCTACTGAGCATTCATGTGCTCACCCTCTCTACTTCCTTCTACTTTTAGGTGTTGAAATATTTGTGGTAATTGTCATGGTGACTAGACAAGCTGTTTAGCTTGTGCCTATAGTTTTATTCCTATCACTTAGTGAGTGTCTATATCCTATTTAACTTCCTTTCCTCATTCAAATATTTAGCCTAGTTTATTATTTTTACTAACTTGATGTATGAGGACAACAATACTACAAATTTGAGTACTTGGAATCATAAATAATTTTATGTAAATTATTTTGACTTTGAGTCTAAGGTTTAAAAATTGAACTCTTTTTATCAAAATTCATGATTTATCAAAAAGTTTCTAAATAAATTAATTAGAATTCTTCTAAACTTTAATTGGAATTCCTCTAAACTTTAAGTGAAGTATTTTCTTGAAAAATCTATATTAATGAGGGGTTTCCTCAATTTAAATTTTACTTACTTTTGAGAACTAAAATTTAAAATTTCAAGTACTCGATTTTCTAGAATTCTAGAAAAATTATTGTCTATCACTATTTCAACTTAAAATTCCTAAAAATTACGGTTTTGGAATTTCGGTTGTGACAGTAACTCCTCCATCTTCCTTATATTAATCCTCTAAATTATCTTGTGAATTTGTACTAAAATTAGACAAGGAATTGTTCTTAAATCTTTCGATTATTTTAAACCATGCATGTATATAGTTAATCTGAACTTGTTTAAAGTAGACATAATATATATATGGGCACCAATCTAGTAGGTATTTTTTTTTTTTTTTACCTATCCATAGGTATCATTTTAGCCAATGAAAATTTATCATACACATTTTTTTATATTAAAAAGTAAAAGAGAGAAATAATATTAATGATGCACGTTTTTTTCATGCATGGTGATCCAACGGCTAAAAAAAAATGCCTACACATAGGTAAATATATATATATATACACCTACTGGATTGGGAACCTATATATATATATATATATAATAGTCTCACTCTCATAAAAAAAAACGCTATATATCTAGATCTAATTATATATCTTAATTTATTCGGACATGAAAGGATGGGTAAAATAATTAGCAGTCTCTGATTTTTTTTTTTTTAAATCAAACTAAAATTTCATTTATCAAATGAATAATTCAACCCAATAATTTACTCAACATAATAATTGAAATACAAATAACTTATTAGAGTAAATGAACAATCAGTAAAATCATTGTGTTCGACTAACGATCATAGAGGAAACACGAAACCTAATATGAGTATAATTATTGGAGCTTTATAAGAGATGTCTCTTCGTTCTTCAAAATTATCCTCCGTTACTAAAATTAATTTTTGATATTATGACGAAATTTTTACAGAAATTGATCTTGAATTGTACAAAATCTTTCAGATTTGGACCAAAAAGTATCAAATCTAGAAACTATAAATATGAAAAATTGTACGAAAAATAAAGAAAACAAATGTAACCCACACAAATCTAGAATTATGTAGGATAAAATACCTATAAATCAAAATCTAAGGTAACTTATACCTCTACACAAGTGAATGATTATAAAAAACGAAAAAAAAAAAGAAAAAGAAAAAGAAAAAGAAAACAACAAAAGAAAAAGTTATGCTGGAGAGGGAAAGGGAGAAGGATCTCCCTCTCTTGCGGAATATAAATCTTGAAAAAAAATTTAGGAGAAGGACGCTAAGGTTTTTCGAAAAGACCTTTTTTTTCTTAGTGGTATTTGATTAAGCCATATGGTACTTAGCCGTGCCTTGATCTCGTTCTGATCATGACTAATAAATATGAAAGAAAAAAAAGTACAATTGGGAACCATATATATATACTTCTAACCTGGGCATAGACTGAAAAACTCAAATCAAAGCACGAAATATATAGGTAAAAACATTCGTCCTGATCAAACATGTATTAATAATTTTCCATTACAGATAGCTAGGTTACTTTGTATTAAAACACAGGTTATAAAATTAATTGATACATTTTTTTTTAAAATTTTTCAAAGAAGAGGACAATCCGAAACTATATGCACATAATATATATGTACAGTATTTGTGTAGATATACGTATCCACATGCAAAAAGATTATTTGTTTTTTATCGCCTTACTTATTAATTGTCATGACCCAAAACTTGGTCAGTGGCAGAAGGAGAATTTTACTAAGATAGAAATTCCTTGATTTATTTTAAAAAGGTCTTAAAAGTTTCAGTTTTATAAAACAGTCTATTTAAATAAAAAAATTTAGAATTTCTTCCAGTGAACCTCTTCCATAGTTCGTATACACCATTAAACATAGATCGAATGGTAATGAAAAAACATAATTCAGTTTAAAAATCCAAGCATCATCATCATCCACAATGAGTATCAAATACCAAACGGCATACATAAAGTTCACAGACTTAATAGAAAGTAGTAATCTTGGTTCAATGCTAAATCAAATCCAAACAATCCAAACACCACAACAACAAACTTCTAGCATTACCAAGACAACGAACTATAATCAGAGATAGCCTCTTAATCCTCTTGATCACCGAAGTCGCACTGAACACCACCTGAAGAAGGAAGGGGGTGAGCGTACAATGCCTAGTAGGAAAATAATTACCTTGATGGAAAATATTTCAGTGATGGAATGTTCTTACATAGTTAGTTTAAAATCCAAAACATATATATATAATAGTCCAAAACTAGAAATCCATATATATATATATATATATGTATAAATAAAACAGTGTAAGCAAAACTATCCAATTCATATACACATGACACAAATCAACCCATACCCATGAGCTCTCATCCTCTCATCTGTAGAAACCTAGGATGATGGTACTAAGTGTACCTAACAGCCTGCCTGATACATAAGCCCATACCCAGAGGGGACACCTATGTGTCTCCTACCAAACCTAAAGGGGCAACTGAATTGCCTACGCTTGCCAAATGGAGAGATAATCAGATGAAACAAACCCTACACGAGTTTATGGACTCTACATCGATGGTGGGGCATGCAGTGCCATACTATAAATCCACAATGCTAACACGGTGCTCATGTATGATCCTATGACATATGCAATATAGAACTAAAGTGTGAAAACTATTGTACTCTGGTTTTTCAATAAAATAAGCATACTAGATTTTATAGAAAAATAGGCAGCATAACGGCCCTATTTTTGATATACCCAAAAATAATCTGTGCTCGGAAAATTCCCAGAGCAATGTAATATATATATATATCATACAGTCAAACTCTATCATAGATATTCAAATAGTTCTAAAATCACATTTGTCATCATAAGTTGTAGAAAATAAGTTTTATTCAAAAACGATATAAAACAGAGGTAACTGAATCCCTACCTCACTAAAATAGTGATACCACACTATTGGATCTTCAAAGTATCGTTGGACGATCACTCTGAGTATCGAGAACCCATTCCAAGCCCTCAATCATTCTCTTGTAAAAAAATTAACTTCTCAACAGAACTTCAAATCCACACACGGACCTCTTCACTGAATTCCTAACATCCAAAATAGCTAGGTTAGATACATAACTCATCCAATTCGGGTCGGGGCCAAAACTGGACTGGTAGCACATAAAATGAGGCAAATCTTAGACGTCCGATTTTGATTTTCATGCCAGTCACCAAACATAGTCAATATATATAAATCAATCTTCTCCATTTTCCTAGTACTTTCCAAAAATGATATCAAAAACACAACCCAACGGCCGGATCAAAAAGTCGAACTCAAGCTCAAAACACTCAAAAATGGCAACTTTCAAACCGGGTAAAATAGAGTCACGAGACAAATACTTAGAGATTCTTCTCGACGATACGAATCCAACGAACCCAAGAACGCGAGCTGAAATGGCCTGAAACAATGCCAGAAATTCAAACTCCTTCACGGCCAACAATGGCGTTTTCCGGTGACGAGCTACTTTTAAAAATTGCACAAGTCCCCTATTTTTTAAAATTTCTCTCACTTTAGTCCCTCAAAATATTGTAATTTAGTCCCTGCTTCTTAAAACTTTGCAAATTAATCCTCCCATTAATTAATCCAAAAATTAACAAAATGCTAAATTACCCCTTAAAAATATGGGATTTTACATTAATAGTCTACAAAATTAATTAACTTTTTTTCTATAAGAAAAATTACATAAACCACCTTGGATTTTCACTTTTTTCCTAAAATAAACTTATACCTTCAAAGGATAATGCTAGGTATACTAATAAGTTTACTAAAATTTTTGTACAACACATGTGACAAGTGAGTTGTCACCATTCAGTTCGTATATTGAAATTTACTACAAATGAATTCAATACCATTCACTAATTGAATAGTGACAACTCACTTAGCAATTTGGTAAACTATTTGGAATACCCAGTATTATCCATTTTGAAAAATTATAATATGAACTTTCAAATTTAAATTGTTTCAAATTTCCACATTGCAGCCAACACAACTAGTCGAGATTAGTTATCAATAAAAATACATATTAATTTGCCCAAAATAAATACTTTAAAATTCAACTAAATAAATATAAACTTAAAAAGATTATGATCAAACTAGATAAATTGTGGTTATTTATAAGGAAGATACTAAATTTCCAACTGTGTATTTTTAAAAATACAAAATATATCCCCTTAGTATATTAAATTTGGTCATATTTGGCAAAACTTACAATACAAGTATTTCTTATTCACAATTATCTAATCAGTAGAATATAAAAATTTGTTTCACTATATTTTTACGAGTAATGCTAAGGAGTATTAATGGTATCTAGCACTACAATGATATATTTATTGGGTAATTCTAATTACTAAACTGAGTCCCACATAAGTCTCACCTGAAGGCTAACTATAATTAACCAATAACAGACTGATACATCATGTGATATTGGGCACCATAGAATTACTCTATTTTCACTGGTCCGTTTTAAGAACCCAGTAATCTCTGCATCTTTGATTCTAGCATTGAAAAACCAATAGCTATTATTACTCTGGCATATGATGTATCTCTCTCTCTCTCTCTCACTCTCACACTAATAATAGGGTTGTAATTAATAAGAATTTATCAAATAATTAATGGAGAACTACATGCACCATACATATAATATGGAACTATATTTATAAATCTAATATCATAACTAATAATAGCTTACAGATGCAATGGGCAATAATTATGATTAATTATTTATATTTTCCATGTCATGACCTAAACCCCGGGCCAGTAGCAGAAAGAAAATTTCACAAGTGAAAATTCAAAAGTTGTTTTTGAAAAATTTATAAAAATAATTTGAAAAGTAAAATTCTCACAGTTTTGTAATCACCATTAAACGTAGATCGTTAATGAAATTTACTAAAACAAACCAAGCATCACTATCAGTAGTCTCACAATCCAGCACACTAATTATACAGACCGAGTCTGTGAAACGGGCCCTTAAGTATTTATACAAGCCAATTTAAATAAACTGAAATATTTTACATAGTTACCAATTTCTAACAAGGTAACTAGCTCCTTACTACTCTACTTTCGAGTCTCTAAAATCACACTGAATACTATCTGAGAAGGAAAAAGTAAGGGTTGAGCATTCACATGCTCAGTAAGAATTCAATTACCTTTTGGATGGATGCAATTTCTTAAACTTGCATAGTTAGTACATTTAAATCTATTTACAAATTAAGTTTATAAATCATTTGGAATCCAGAATAATCACATAATCAAAACTAAAACTACATCATTGTACATATCATGCATCAATAGATAAATAAGTAAGCTCACATCCTCCCATCACGGCCCTGTAATACCTCTGTAGCATAGGTATCCAGCATCCTGACACTACCCGTAGGTGTATCATATAAAACCTATGTAGGGGCCTAGGTCTCTCAGCTAGTGCTGCAGCAACTCACCAGCGATCTAAAGTACCGCAATGCTATAATAGAACTCAAGTATGTGATCCTATGGTATGTACAATATGTAATAGTTTACCACAACCATGCATCCAATAATTAAATCATGCTTTAAAAATCCAACTTAGCATTATTCTGGGATTTACTGTACATGGGCAGCACACCACTGTTTTACCCCATAATCACAATATAAAAATACGTATAACAATCCACACAGTCCAATCCCAATATAATCCAACAGTTTACAACAATTTTATAAATCATCATAACATCACGATTTTTCATAAATAATTTTTAATGCAATTGTAAATCAAAATAGGTATAAAATCAAGTAATCGAACCCATACCTCGATATAGTAGTAATACCAGGCTCATGATGCTCGCAGAATCCCCCGTTGGTCACCCAAGTGTTCGAACAACAATTTCTGATTCCCAGTAAGTCCACATCGAAGCCTCAAATGGAGAAACGGAGGTCACCACTGAATTTAAAGCACCTAAAAATGCTAGGTTAGATATATACCTTGTTAAAAACGGGTCCCGGTGCGGGACCGGTCCGTAGCACGCAAAACGGTGCAGTTTTGAGCCACAAATTCCAATTTTCGTTCCACTTCGAAACATAATGGTATTTTATATGAAATTCATCTCTCGACCTCACTGAGTCCAAATTCGAAGTCAGAACTCACTTTCGAGGTCCTCGAGCATTAGTTAAGCCCAAAAATCCAAAAATTACAATAGTACCACTTTTTGGAAATATTTAGAAAAATATCCTCTTTTTCTAATTAAAAATTACTGCACTTCTGAATACTATTTTTACTTCTAACAACCGTAATTATTCATAATTTTTAACCATCTTTCACCTCATATATTTACCTCGGATAAATAAATTACTTAACCAAAATAATTATGTAAATATCACTTTTTACAAAGTTGGTAAAGATGGCCAAAATAATGAAAACCTTAACGGAGGTGAGTTAACAGCCGAAAGTGGTCGAAAAATGACGGCGACGACGAGACAAGTCCAACGGTACTAGAGGTGAGTCAAACGGAGGTCCGACGGAACTCTGGTGGCCAAAAATTCGATGGTTGCCGGAATTTTCAACACGGCTGATCTGCGATTTTCGGCGACGTTTTACAGTGGAGAGTGCTGGTTCGTCGGCGACTGGGGAGGAGTGCCTGTAGGCGCGTGGGTCTGGCGGTGGCGAGCTTCGGCAGGTTACTCTCTCTCTCTCTCTCTCTCTCTCTCTCTTTCTCTCAGGGACCATTCGTGAAGAAGAAATAAAATTTGAGGTCCTTATAAGCAAATAATTGACACTGTAGCACCTGAATATTAAATTCAGATATTTTCATTATTTTATTCCGAAAAATGCATATTTATGACAATATCATTGAGTGTAAAAAGTCTCTTTTCCCTTAATTAATACCAGATTTTACATTCCACGTCGTACTTTCTTTAATTTATTTGACGTACTACTCGACAAAAGCCATATATTATACACATGTAATTTACTACAACTTGCCTGGAACTCTTTATTAGGCCCCCTCTCTTGCAGGCTGAAGATTAGGGGAGGACATTTCCGGCGCCTCTTGACATTGAGAAATTAAAGTATTATACTATATAGAAGTTCTATTACGTATGATCACCATTATATACAATATTTTATATATTAAGAAATCTATAGCTGATATGACTTTGAATCAAAGATTGTACCTTAAATTGCATGTATGAATGTAAGTTTAGTTCGGGTTTCTAACCAAGAAATATTTATGTGACAAGATCGAATAACATGCTCTTTTATCTGATCATTAATTAACACTACGTGACCTGTTATATATATATATATATATATATAAAATACGTTGCATATGTAGTTATGTACGATGTATGTTCATTGTATTCGTGAGATCACTAGAAATTCCACCCGCAGACCATAGCGCCCAAGGAAAATAGGATGAAAAAAAATTGAAAATAAAAAATAAAAAGTCCATTTTCGAGATCCTGAGAAGTAGGGTCAGCTCTTGATTTAAAAAGAACAGAAAAAAGATCAAAGACATTAATACGTGATTTGTAACAGCCAATGGAAAATTAAAACTGAAGACATAGCTGACGAGATAGACACTTCTTTTTCGAATATTTGAGAGCCGCAAGAAATTATGGTTTTAAATTTTTCGTTGAATACTAATTAAATCTCTATATAAATATATATATATATGTGGAATATGAGTAATGATATGGGCAGTATATGATACTCAACAGCAAATGATGTGCAAATTTGTTACTAGCTAATTATAGTTACACTTTATATAGGGCTCGTATGGGACCTAATGTCACGACCCAAACCCCAGAGCAGTGGTAGAAGGGGAATTTTACTTGAATTGGAAATTCTTTGATTTATAAATAAAACGTTTAAATGTTTTAAATTAGTTCAATTAAGAAAAACAAAATAAATTCCAACCAGTGAGCCTGCCCCACAGTTCATAGTCATTATTAAACATTGACTGAATAATTATTGGAAAATCTAAATTCAAATAGTTGATTACGCATCATCATTCACACCACAACATTTACAGACATATTCAAAGTAGTATACTTGGTTCTAATGCTAGTACAATCCACTTATTTAATAAGACGTAAACATAAGTCTTAAATCCACATTCCTAGCATTACCAAGTTACAAACTACATATATAAGATAGCCTCTTAATCCGCTTGCTGGTTATCAAGGTCACACTGGACACCACCTGTGAAGAAAGTAAAGGGGGGGTGAGCATAAAATGCCCAGTAGGTTACCTAATTACCGTTTTGGGAAAACCTTTTTATCAATCCTTAAATCATCTGCATGGTTAATGGTTCTGGAAAGCGTTTTTAATAAATATAGGGCATTCAAAACATATATAGAAAATCATTTCAGAAAATCATACTAAGATCCAAAACCAAACATCCAGATCAAACAGATATAAAATCACAATAAAACAAGCATAGTGCACATCACATAAATCAACACATCACATGAGCTCTTATCCTCTCATCACAACCAGAGCAACTCATACTACATGTATCGAGTGCTCTCTGTCTGACATCTATCTTTGAAAATCGGAGAGACACCCATATGTCTAATCCTACCGAACCGGAAGGGCACCGAATGCCTACACCTACCGAGTGGAGATAGTCAGAAAACAAACCCCGCGCGGGTTTACGGGCTCTCACCGAGGGCGGGTGTACTAGTCCATCTGCTACAACACTGCGATGCCTTAGATGACTCTCATGCATGATCCTATGAAATGTGCAATATGTATAGTCTCAAACAACCATGCAGTGGTTTAACATTCTAGACGTACTCTGGTTTTCAATTAAGAATCCATTTTGTACTTAAAATCCCAAAAGTACAATTCCAATGATTTTATCAAATCCCAAGTATAAAACTTGTATAAAAGCATAGATAAAATATCCAGAGCAGTCTACAATATTTTATAAATCCACAATTCACTAAAGTATTTATTCAAACCATTTAATTCAATAAAATCACGAAATTTCACATTTCGCAATAAATCTCAATTATTATGAAAAATAATTGAAAACAAGGTAATTGAATCCCTTACCTCAAATTAGCAGTAATACCAAGCTATCGATGCTAGAAAAGTCCTCAGTTGCTTAGACGGTCGATTTCGGATCCCGTTACATTCACTTGAAAAGTTGGCTTTTCAAACGGGGCCTCGGATTGGAAAACGGAGGTCACCACTGAATTCAGAACACCCAAAAACGTAGGGTTAGACACTAAGTTTGTCGAGAACGGGTCCCGGTGCAGGACCGGCCCATGGCACGCAAAACGGTGCGTTTCACGAGCTTTTTCTCGATTTTTGTGCTATTTCCAAAAATAGTGATATTTTATATCAATTTTTATCTCCCGACCTCACTGAGTCCAGATTCGAAATCAGAACTCAGTTTCGAGGTCCCTAGCTCTAAATGGGCTCAATAGTCCGAAAATAACAAAAATATCACTTTTGAAAAATAATTAGAAAAATACCACATTTTCTTGTTTCGAAAATTAACGAGCTTCCGGTTAATGTTTTTCACACTTCAAGACTAAAAGTTTCCTTGTTTCAACCTCCTCTATCACATAGTACAAATCTCCCAGAAAAATAAGCTAGATTTCGAATAATTACGAAAATACCACGGCATTAAAACATTAATAAATTGCTACAGTAACGAGATTCTCACCGGAGCTGAGTTAGGCGACGAGAGTGGTCGGAAATGAAAGGTGGCGGCGAGACGAGTCAAATGGCACCGGAATCAAGTCGATTGGACGTCGGACAGAGGAACAGTGGCCGTTTTTCCGGCGCGACTGGCGGAGGCTTCGGACGGCTCCAGCTCTGGCGACACGTGGCGGTCCGCAGCGAGGATGGTCGGCGCAGCTTCGTCGGAGTCTTCCGGTGATGGCGGTCGGGCGCGTCTGGCTGATCGTCCGGCGGTGGTGGCGCACGTGAACAGTGCAGGAACTTAGGTTTTTTCGAAAATGGTTGGGGACTTTCATGGAGAAGATGGGATTTTGGGGGGTTTATAATGCAATTTTTGGGAACTGTTGATAGTGGGGCACGTGTCAAGGTCTGAGAAGACCGAATAAGTCTCAAAAATTCGACTATGGCCCCAATTTCAAAAGATTTCTTCACTTTAGTCCCTTCTGTTATTTATTTTTAAGTTCCCGAATTTAATTTCTTTTTCACTTTTGCCCCAACGTATCTAGACTTAATCTTGTCTAGATTCAACTCCAATAATTTATTTAAGATTTTTGTTTACTTAATCCAAAAATTGAAATTACCAAAATACCCTTGGAGCAAAATTACTTAAATAACCTTATAATTTTTAGGATTTTACATCCTCTCCCCCTTAAAAGAATTTCGTCCCGAAATTGGAATATAATACAAGGGTCAAAGTACAACTTCAAGTTGAAAATTAAACAGATAGGGATATTTTTCATACATCTCTGTTTCTAGCTCCCAAGTGGCTTCGTCTTCTTTGTGGTGCTGCCAGAGAACCTTAACAAGTGGTATCTCTCTGTTTCGAAGCACTTTGAGCTCTCTCCCAAGTATACGAACTGGTTGTTCCTCATATGTTACATCTTCTTGTAATGGCACTTCCACATACTGAATTACATGCGATGGGTCAGGCACATATTTTCTGAGCAT
>JXTC01000032.1:1086806-1127415 GCA_002914845.1 Trema orientale
CATAGGAGCTCCAACCCCGCTCAGGAATGTTCCCCAAGACCCTATCGGCCAGGTCGCCACCACTGGACGGTGGAGTGAGTCACCTGAAATCCAACCGAGCAACTAGTGGTAACGGCACCCGGGGATAGAAGATCGGGCATGAGCTGGCAGGTAGGTACCCTCACATTTAAGACTCCCCGGAGGGGGTCACCCAGTTCGAACCCGGGACCTCATGCCCCCGGGAAACAACGACCACCACTAGGCCACTCGCTCGGTGGTGGTGTCTCTTTACAACTTAAACAATATGTTGTATGTCTACTTTATTTTAGGGTTCTAATGGAAATTTTTAAAAAAAAATAATTAAAAAAATTAACCAAGAAAAAAAAGGAAAGGAGTTCTTAATCTACACTCAAATGCAAAAGAACTCCCTTAAAAAAAATGCAACATAACTAAAATATGTGGGGTAGTGACGGGGATATGAAATGGGTGATTCTGTACATATTCATATGTTAGATTTCACAAAGTAGTTATTGCCAAATGCCAACTAATATGTGGACATTTTAATGTGGGTCATGTATAACCAAGTAGTATTTATTGGGTCAAATGGGTTAATTTGGGAGCAAGAAAGTGAGGGTAATTTAGTAAATTAGGAAGCGAGTTGGGTTGGGTAGCTCAGGCATTGAAAAAAGAAGGAAAAAAAAAAAAACTAAAATTGGGGGACTACATTAGATTGAAAGACCATTAAAAACACATAAATGCAAGAGTAATTGAGACGGTTGACAATAATGAAGGTATTACGTCATGTGATAAATACAAATTCAATTCCACCTTCGCTCCCTTTTATTTATTTATTTGTTTAATTTTTTTTTTCCCCTATCTTGAATTAGTTTCATATTTTGCCTTCGTCTTCTAAATCTATAAATCACTAAATGCCATATTTCTGTTAGGCAATCTCTATATTTTGGTAACTCTCATAACTCAATTTCCTTCTCCTCTTCAAGTTATTCAATTCTGATATAACTCTGTTCCCTTTTCCAACCTCCTTTCTTAACTCACACATGTACTAGCACTTTTCCCTCTCTCACAAATTATTAGTATTGTAGTTTTACATTAAAAAGTATAGGGAATATAAATATTGACCTTATCCTATCCCACATCATAGCTAAAAAAAAAAACCACCTAATTTTCGAGTATTTCAAATATTAAAGTTTTGTTAAGAATATTAGTTATGTGCTTATGCCACACCTATTTGTAGTGGAAGCTTCAAGTATAAAATCAAATGGCATAATTAGTATTTTACATGGTTTATTCTAGAAAATGTTTTTCCCCTAATTCATAAACTATAAGAAAGCTTACAAAAAAAGAAGAAGATTTTGGGTTTTTTTAATGGCTTTTGTTGCACATTGACAAGTGCACTTTACTCTTTAAACTACTGTTTTCCGCTGCCGCTAGTTGTTATTATTCTTCCACCAACTTTAAACATCCAAACAAGATTTTTTTTTTTTTTTACTTCTTTTTCAGACTATATTAATGACTCGTAAAGTTTTTTATTTTTTAATAATTTATGGTTATGTTATACACTTTTAATTATATTATGATTTCTTGGATTAGGTTCTACTTTAAGATTAGAAATAGTATTTGATTTTTAACTTGATTATATAAAAATTATTGAAATTTTTATATAATAACCTATGTTACTTTTAAACATATAAAGCTCGTGATTATTATAAGGATTTTAAATGTTAAGAATGAGCATATATGTGTATAATATATATAAAAAAAACATATGCTAAATTAATGGAGAAAATGAGCATAATATTTAAAATACTAGTTATACCCTTCAATTTTACACCGAAAAAGATCTTGTTACAATTTGGAGTGTTAAAACCCAAATACTCAAGGTTAATTTTACAAATTGGTTTGTACTAATTAAATAGCCCAAGTTAAAATGAGTAAATATTCTCCTTGAGAAGAGAAGTAAAGAAATAGTTTACAAATTGGAAAAACTTAACAGGATCAATTAAGAAAACTATAGGGTGAGAATTAGATACAGGTTGTTTATATTCAATGTCAGTTGCATAAGTTTTTGAGCCATCATATGTTCGGGTTAATCTGAATCTGGTGGTCCATCAATTGAATACTAAACCTCTTTGTATCCGACTGTAAAGGTTCTGTATTGTATTCTTGAGCTGCCCAACAAATATTTGACCTTGTGGTGAAGTCATGGCGGCTTTCGCAAAAACGTTAAGAATGCTTTCATTCAGATCACCAAATAATAGGGAGGCCAATAAGTTTGGGGTCTCTCTCCTATGGGCATGAAGGGTGACATAAATTCATTGACATAGTTCAAACTCTTAGAAATGGTTTATTGTACCATTCAAAGTTTTTTGGGTTGTTGGATGTGTTGAGCTTTTTCCTTGTTTTCTAGTATTGTGACATGTATATTGTAGATCTACAAAGCTACACATGATTTAATTAAATTTGCCTTAAAAGACAAAGATCTCTTCTTATAACAGAATTTGTTACCGTAAAAGATGCATTTATTTTACAGTAGCTAGTACCGTAATACGCTTTATCCATATACATACATCTGATTATTGCAAAGCAACATAACTCAAGCTCTAAAAGGAGTTATTGCGCCAACATTTTTCTTTCTACATAAAAAATTGATATATTAGAAACAAAAAACAAACCGTGAGAGAGCAATAACAGCAAAACATGAAGTAAAAAGGGGGCCACAATCATGAACCAGAACCGAATACCACTAATTGGAGGGCTTATAGGGGAGTTGGGGTTGGAAGAAAGGACCATTTATGGCTCAATTCCATATACGTCACACAATAGCGAACTGTCCAGGTATATCTGGGGCTGAAGAATAAATAAAGAAATGTTCAGATATAAAGTGGTGAAAAGATAAGAAGTGGTGGTTGTCCAAAGTAACTATATATATAAAATCAAGAATAACAGACATTTTTGTAGCACTTTAAGTTTAGGGAAATGCTCTACATAGTTTCCATTCACTCATTTAGCTGCTGCTACTAGAGAACTAACAAGAAGAACTTCTAATTAGAAAATACTAGTTTAGAAGACAAAGGAGAAATTATAAAAAGGGGATCTAGGAATCAACCATCGCCAAAAGGTAAAGCAGATTAGAAGCTAAAGAAGTTGAAAACATTTTCTAGGGATAACATTTACAAAAAGGAAATTTAGCTGAAAATTTACATTCTACTGAAGATCCTAAACTTCAAGATATAATAGGAACTCAATAAGAGAAAAAAGTGCTAAAAAGGATAATGCATGACTAATAACCACAATGAGGATTTTCCAACAATATAAAAGGGGAAAAAAGGAAAATTAATATAACTACAACTATATGAAACATGTTGCAAGAAAGGTAGATGGTCAAAAATTCTACTTAGATACCTTCCAGAAAATAATAAGTTTAAAGAGCACTATTAAAAAAGGCAAGATAGGCCTCAATCTGTCTCCAAAATCTTTCATGGATTGTCCTACTAAACTTCTCCCCATCCACTACTGCTTCTGATGTACTTATCAACAATACCAAATTCTTGATTTTGAGCAACACGTCTGGCATAGTTCTCGACTGATATTGGACCCTTTTTCATTCTCCTGTAATAGATACTCTCCCAAGGCCACAAGCGAGCAGAACCAAAGTAAGACTCTAAGGATAGATGTTTTTCACTTTCTTGTGTGAGTTCCAGGCCGTAGTGCTTCAGAACCATGCACATCTCCTCCAAGGATATGCTTGTTGATCGGCCAGAGCATGCATTAGGAATTTCTGAGTCCGACATATCAGTTGGTTTCAGCATATGGTCCATCACTACAGCATCAGAATTTGTTAGATCTAAAGTCTCTTTCACAACATCTGTAGGTGAAGGCCAAGTAGTAACAGCGCCTATCTCTGGCATTGAGTTGCCAAGACTACTCACTTTAACCGATGACCTGGAAATAATATTATCGTCCTTCTGCAAGTGCTGGTTCTTTCTCACGTCATCCTCTACTTTGGAGGAAGATACTACATTTCCACTATTGACTGTCTCCATTCCACTCCCAATTTGAGCATTTTCAAAGTAGGCATTACCTTTTATGGCCTGTTGAAATTCAATGTGCTTGGCATCAGGAGTCAGACCATTATCTATATATTCTTTAGGATTCAACTGTGCCTTAGCCTTACTAGGAGAGGTTGCTGGGCGGCCAAGGGATACAGACAAAGACAAGGATGTAGATAAGCTTGACCTGGACCTTGACTTGGAACTCACGGATTTTGAACGCCCTGATTTGGAGCTGGATCTTGAAGAACGTGCTCCAACAACTGATCTAGACCTAGATCGTGAAATTGACCTTGCCAAAGTCTTAGAGGATTTTGAAACTGAGCATGATCTGGGTGCAGGGTACTCAGAATGAAAAGATGCTGAAGCTGACCTTAATTTCTTTGCACTATGTCTTTTAGGAGATCCAGTCTCCCTTTCGTTTCTATTCTTTCCTCCATGATCTTTTCCTTGAACCCTATCAATTTCAGAAGAAGTTCTGTTCTTCGGTGACATTTGAAGCTTTCCTGAATTAGATGCCCATCTATCATCCCTTTGCCTCAATCTAGTATCCCTACTTGACTGCGTATTTGCCCAGGACTCAGATCCAAATCTCTCCAACTGATCATCACCTTTACCTTTACTGATGTCATCATTTGGTCCACGATCAAACCTTGTGAACTTCCTCCGAGAATGTTTTCTAGGGCAATCACGCATCTTGTGACCCAAAGCACCACAACTAAAACAGGCACGGCGATTCAAAACTGCATCACCATCCCGCTCTCTTCCTACATTCTCTTGTGAACTTCCAAGTGCAGAACCACCAGAATGTGCCATCCAACGATTTTCATCTTTGTCATTCCTGTCATAACCCTGATAAGGTTCATATCGGTCAAATTCCATGCCATTATCAACTCCATTATCATTTAAAGGGTCATCCACTTGTTCACCCCATCTACCATTGTCCACCATCTTGGGTACAATATCATCACCATCTCTTGGCAAATCTTCTCTAAAATTATCCCGCTCTTCTCCAGTGTAATCAATCGTATCTTCTTGATGGTAATCTTTGGCTTCATCAAGTATTTCCTCAGAATTAACCCTTCCACCATCAGTATCTGGCTGCTTAATACCTGATCTATAATCCCCCCAATCATTTGGGATTTTTCTACGATCAAAATCCCTCCCACGTGACTCATAGGTTCTGGCACCTCTTGCATATCTTTGGAAACTTCTCGGCTGTTTATTTGACCATGTAATAGTTAATTGCTGCCCACATATGTGCCTACCATGTAGTGCTCTCAGAGCTTTTTCAGCATTTGGAGAGAAATCATACACCACAAAACCATATCCATCTTTCAGCCGTACATCACACTGTCCAAATCTCCGAAAGACACGTTCCAGATCATCTTTGCGAGTGCGTGCCGATATACGACCAATATACAAAGACATCTGAAAATGGCAATTAGCAAAAAGAAATTACTTTGACACAAGAAAACAGCTCGCTAGACCATATTAAAACATGAGTTCAAACCTGAATTTGCATTTGTTATAAAGATGAACTTATCCTAGTAAGGGATAATAAAAACTCCTACCTACGCGCACATGAAATTTGTTTGTAAATGTCCATAATTCATCAAATAAACTTACTTTTTTAGTTGTCCGCTGGTTTAACTGCATTAGCCAACCAATATATTCGACAGAATCACTCAAGTTATATCATTTCATCTTCACTTATCCAAAAAACCAACATCAATACCATTGCGAACCTCAAAGACCAAAAACTTCATCTTATTGCTTATATATAACTTAAATGCTTCAAAGGGTCTAGAGCATAAAGCCTCAAAATCATAGCACAGAAAAACCCAACGAAGAACTTTTGCTCAGGTGAAGATTCTAAGCTCAATATTAAAAAAAAAGGACTGCACTAACTCAGTAGTTCTATCGTATTGCTCTATACCGGAAAAAAAATAAAAAAGAAAAAGTAAATGCTAGCGCATTGCCCACGTCAAAATTTTGACAATAACTCGAACTAGCGCAAATCCATTCACACAGAAATTTCATCGAACAGATAGAAGGCATAAAACAAAATGAAAAATAAAGCACAAAAAATGGCACAAACAACTTTGCATTCCCTGGGTTTTCTTAGTTCAAATAATAGCTAATATATACATATACATATAAAGTAGTGAACTGACGGCAGTACCAGTTAGAAGGTCGCAAAAATCTGAAGAAGTATAGCTTCGTTCCCAATTTGGTTCGCTTCTCTGAGACCTTCTGCTACTTGGGCCGCCGATTCCAATTCCTTTAAAGAAGAAGAAGAAGAAGAAGAAAGGAAGGAAGGAAGGAAGGAAGGAGAATCGGTGTGGTTGGCTTGGACCGGACTCTGGAGGTAAAAAGAGTGTCCGTACATATACCCAGTGGAAAGGACTAGGAAGTATTGACTCGGCAACGTGTTTTGACGCTATTCGGAGGTGGCCATGTCGACCGCAACAGACCAATCATCGCCGTCTGTTCCACTTGTGGGACACCCACTTCCTCATCCAAAAGTCCCGTTTTTTTTTTTTTTTCTCTTTTCTTTTCTTTTCTTTTCTTTCTTTTTTCTTTTAATAGTACCTTCTTTTGTTATAATTATTTTATTCGGCAACTCTGCGGTAAATACTAACGGCTCGTTTGTTACGCATGACTCGATTAAATTGGATTGGACTAATAATTAGGATTAAACTGGACTGGACTGAACTAGATTGGACTATTTAGTACTATACTATGTTTGGTGTAATTCAGGACTAGAGTATAAATACATAATAAAAATTTTATTATTGTAGTTTTCATAATATTTTTGTATGAAATAAGAAGATAAATATTTAATAAATTAGAGAGAGAAAATTAAATAATAATAATAAAATAAATAATTTATTTTATTTTATTTTTAATAATTATTATATATTTATTTTAAAATAATAGAATGGAATATGCATTTTTTTTTATTTAAGAATAGACAAAAGATAGATAAAAAAATATTTTATCAAAAAAAAATTTTTGCAAAAAAAAAATTATGATCCTTGGGACTAAATAAACCCAAGTTCTAAGTGGGACTATACAACCCAAAGAGAAGGGGACTATTTTGGAGACTGGAGTATTTTGTCTAATCCACCAAAAAGTCCAAATATGGGACTAGACTCTTTAGTCCAGTCCCTTCCCATTGCCCTGTCCCCCAAACGGGGCCTAATATAGCTAAATCTATCAGTTTAAGATCTATTCAATGGTTTGTGAGATTTATTCTTTTCTTTTTTTAATTTTCTCTAAAATAATTGAACCATTTGTTCAGAGAAAATAAAATTTCTATACAAGACTAATCTAGCGTAAGATTAGATACTTGTTATTAGCTGCCACTCATACTGGAACCAATCTACCACTAATTAATTTCGCTACAAGAAATTAATTTCCAGTTACAAGTCTGACAATGTACCAACCATCTCCAATTTGGTTACCAGTTATCAATATGGTTACTAACTGGTTATTAGTTTCTAAATTGATAACTAGTTTAGATTCTAGTTTCTAGTTTTTAGTTAAGTATTAGGTTCCTGTAACTACTTAGTAAGACTAATAACTATTTAAGTTTTTAGACTCTAATATCCTGAAACTGTCATTATTGGTCACTGGTTTCTTTTTTTTTTTTTTTTTTTTTTGTTACCAAGTACCAATTATGAATTACTAATCTGGTTACTGATTTCCAAATTAGTAACCAATCTGGATTCCAGTTTTTAGTTTCTAATTAAGTATTGGCTTCATATAATTGCTTAGCAAGACTAGTAACCATTTAAGTTTCCAGTCACTAGTTTCCTATAACAGTCATTATTGGTCATTAGTTTCTAGTTTTTTTTTTATTTCTTTCTTTCTTGTTACCAAGTACCAATTACCAGTTACCATATTCGTAACTAATCACACTAGATTACAAATATTTTTATAATCACTGGTAACCATGTTAATTACCAGTTATTGTCCGATACAAGGTACCAATTATAGCTAATTTAGTTACCAGTTATCAATCTGGTTACTAGTTTCTAAATTGGTAACCACTTTGAATTCAAGTTTCTAGTTTTCAATTAAATATTTACTTCTTGTAACTACTTAGTAAGATTAGTAGCTATTTAAGTTTATAGTCACTAGTTTCCTATAACTGATATTATTGGTCACTGATTTCTTATTTTTTTTTTTAGGTTACCAAGTACCAATTACTAATTTGGTTACTGATTTCCAGATTAGTAACCAGTTTAGATTCTAGGTTCTAGTTTCGTGATAAGTATTGGCTTCCTGTGATTGCTTAAGACTAGTAACCATTTAAGTTTCTAGTCACTCATTTCTTAAAACTATCATTATTCGTCATTGGTTTCTATTTTTTTTTTTTTTTGTTACCAAGTACCAATTGCCACTATATTCGTAACCAATCACATTGGAGTATAAATATTTTCGTAATCACTGGTAACTGATTATTGTTAACAAGATTGATTACTTGGTAGCTAGACTTATTACATAACCAGATAATAACATCATAATACCGGTACTAGGAAATGTACATATTGTAAACTATTAAAATATTGACACAGTTACAATGTTCTTATGATATAAATACGTGGAAAAAAAAAGCCCATTAAATTATTGACACGGTTACAATGTTCTTATGACATAAATACGTGGAAAAAAAAAAAGCTTCTCATGTCAACAGAAACTCATAAAAAATTTGAGCTAGTACCAAATCATTTTCATTATAATCTGGGCAAGTACATAAAATGATAACCATTCATATATGCATCTAACTCTACCAAAATAAGTTTAAACTAAGAATCCAACACAACTTTCAAATCACACACTCAAGAATGAGTTGGTCCCTCGAGTTATTTGAACACTTCACTAACATGTAAGCAAATAATACGAAACAATATGACATTCATTCTTCACCTTAACTAATATATCTATACTTGACCCATAATCTGCAGTTTAAAACTTATCGAAATAGAATCTCTATTTCTAGAACAAACTCAGATAAAAATTCTTAAAAAATAAAATTTTTTATTCAAATATTGGATATTGGGTCAAGTAGTACTTTTCATTAAAAAAAAAAAAACCTAACAATCACATCAACCTAAGTTGAAATCTTGGTCAGTTCTCCTGAAATTACAAAATAAGTAATGTTTTGCCCAAACATATATCAATATAAAACTACACTGACCAAATTTGAACCTTTCCAAGTCATTAGAGAAAAGAGAGTAAGAAATAATGGAAGAAAAACTTGTATCTCGTGGGGTGTATTCCAATTGTCCAAAAAAGACTTTATGCAACAGCCTAATAATGAATCCATGGCTGAGTTTTTGAGTCGAAATTTCGACAAGAAAGCCATCAACCCACTCAGATACCGTCGCTGAGAATGAAACCATCAAAAAATGATCTTCTTCCTTTCTCTTCTCCATAGATCTGAAACTTACTTTCTTTCCTCAACACCACTGAATTGAGTCATCGAATTTTAGATTTGGAGAAAATTAGTTCCAAATAATAGGAACCCAGAGAGAAAAGAGACGGGAAAAAAGAGCGTGTGTGGAAAAGAAAGAAAAAGAAGAAGAAATTGTCATTTTTCGAAAAAACACTTTATGAAATTGATTCAAAAGAGGGACACTATATATTTGAGATTATTTCTTAAGGTATCATTTTTTTTCCTGATTTCCTCGAAAAGCAACATACATTGGGCTCAATACACCATTGGCCCAGAGGTTTCTTAAAAGTGTGGGCCAAATGGGCCGAACACCTATGGTACAACCCAAAAGGCTTAAAGCACCACTTTAGATAGACTAAAATAATGTAAACAGCCTATATATATTGTTTATTCATAAAAGTTGGACGCTGAAGTATGGATCTTTTGAATTATAGAGGCTAAAATAGGATTTAGGTGATAATTTAGTGCCAAAATGTGATTTTTTTTTTAATTTTTGTCTTTCTTTTTCTTATTTGTACCAATTTATACCCAAAAGCCCATCTGGCTCATAGACTTTAAAACTTCCTATATTGACACTCAATTTATCTAAGTGTCTCATTTACACCATATCATTTTTTATTGGTAAAAACATATAAAAAGAGCATGAAATATTTAAGTGGAATTTTAAAAGGAGTACTTTGGGTATTTGGTTTTTAGTATAAGTTCGTTATATTATTAGTTGGAAAAGAATGACGTTATTTTCTCAACTTTAGCGATCACAAATTTAGTCTTTTTTAATTGTATTGAAAAATTAAATTGGATATATACAAATATTATTTTCAATATGTGCTATTTCATAATCAAGTATACACCATCGTAACATAGAAAGAAAAAAAAGAAAAAAAATTAGGTAAAGTAAAATTTATTAAAAAGAAAATAAATAGAAAAAGAAACAAAAACCTCAACTTATCTAATATAATGTTTTTTGAAAAGTTTGATTTAAATGGTAAAAATTAGTGCATCCAAAATATATTTGAATTTAACGTAACACTCACTTGATATGATGAGTCTAAAGAATATCTAAAAAATTTTCGAAAGCTAATTCATGACCACAACCAGATCACTAATTTATGTATAAAATAAAATATTTATTGATATTTTTAAATAAAATAAAATATTTCTACTACTTATTTTTATTTTACAAACTGCTTAAAATATTTGTTAAAGTGTCATATAAGCCACACATAATCTTTCTTAAAATTATTTTTAACAATAAAATAATTGTTGATATGAAAGTGAGATATTTTGATTATATTAAAGTGCTAAGATAGGAATGATCTAAAATTTTGGGACGAATATGAAATGTTGATAATAAAGGGGCTGAAATAGAGACTTTTTTCTGTTCATTTATAAGGGAAAAATGACAGAAGGGGTAAAATGAGACAAGCCAAATATTTGGTGCCAACGTAATAATGTTTCGAAGTGTATGGTCTAAAATGAGACTTGGTAATAATACGTGGGCCAAATATGAGATTAACCCAAAAAGAAATTTCTGGCCCATACATCGGTATCGCCATTCTTTTAACCTATCTATCCCTCTTTTTGCCTCAGAGCTTTTTTTTCCTTTTTATTCCCACCATCGCCTTCTTCTACACCATCCTTTCCCGAGATTCTCAACCCCTTCTCTGACTCTCTTTCTCTACCACCCAGAGAGGCCTCTCTTCGATCTGATCTCTTAAACCCATCTCTGAAAACCCCCATAGCTGATCATCCATGACGCTTGGCTCAGGAGGATCGAGTGTCGTGGGTGAGTCGCGCCGACCCATGATCAAATTTTTCTCTTTTTCCCCTTGATCTTTTACTTTTTGAAAAACTTGGATCAAATCTGTTCATGGGTTTTCGTCAATTTTGTTCGTGTGCATTTCTCTTATATATGTAATTCAATTGAAAAGCCATATAGTCTGCGATTCTCTCTTTTTTGGTTCAAAAGAATTTAGTTTCTTTGTTGGTTTATTGGGTTTATGTATTGATATAAATATTTGCATCTCTGTTCAGGGGTTGTGTCTATGTTGGAGGTTGTGTTGAATTTTATCTTGATTTCTGGTGTCTTATTCGAGTTGTGGTTTGAAATTGAGTTGTTTATTGTATTATAATTGTAGGTTCCATTGATTTCTGTTCCTGTTAGATTTATGTGTAAGTTTTGTTTATGGGTACTATGAGCATATGCATGCCAAGATACTTCTTTGTTTGGCTCTGATGGGAAGTGATTTTAAAGATGTTTGATGGACCTAAATAGCTTTGTGGGCACTATTATATGCTGGATTCTGTGTGTTACTTGCTGTTTTAAAAGTATGTATCAGCTGCCAGATATAATATTTAAGTTTCATCTTCGATGCTCATTTAAATTGGACTTACATATTATGCAATGGCGCAGTGTTGTTAGCTCCAAGGATTTCTGTTTTGACCCTGTGTTATATATATATATATATATAATGAGATGTTTGAAACCCAGTTTCTAGGAACTTGGAGTTTGAAGGAAGTTTAGGTGTATCCTTACTTATTAGACACGACAATTTTGCGTTGTATAGTTGAATGCAGTGCTCAACTGTGTGTCAACGCATTTATATGTTGATCTCACTCAAATTGGAACCTAGTATGTTTCACATGCTTAAAGAATTCTAACGTTGATAGGTTAATTTGCTAGAGTTGTAACTCTTGTGTTTTTTCTAATTGAATAACTGTCTAGCATCTTTGATCAGTACCATTATTTTCTTACGAAGGTCAAAGTTATCTTTTTTTCTTTCTCTTCATTGTTAAATTTATGTTTATCTTTATGTCTTTTGTTTTGGACTTTGCAAGAAAATGGAATTTAGAAAATTAAATCTAGTGGGGTTGGAGTTATCAATTTGTACACTTTGTTCTTTTCCTATATTGCGCATGCAATATTAAGCTGATGCCATTTTATTTCAAATGTTATGTGGTTATTGTGATATTGTCTATTCTTGACTTGAAATCATCCTCCATCATTGTTTGATCTGGTTTTCACTTTTTCAGTTTGTGCCTGGTTGTGTGATTTTACTTCCTTGAACCTGGGATTGAAATTGTTGGATTCTGTTGACAGTAGTTGAACCACGGCTATAAGAGACAGCTTTTTAGTGGTTAAACATTTTATTATTCATTCTTGTATTTGGCACTTTCTATAAATTTCGGAGCTTTTTGTTCTCATGAAAGGAAATTTTTTTGTGTGGAGCTTTCTGGTTTGAGATACATGTAAAACTGATCTAGTGTTTATTAAAAAAAAGTGCAATTATGTTGGAGGGAATTCGAGTCATGTAAGAAGTCACTATTAGTTTATTTAAAGGCCGAGCATGTCATCCTATAGTTAGAGAGCCATAGCGTGCTGATTTTATTACTTGCCAATGTTGACCCAACCAGTTAAGCAGGCTTATCTCAAGTCTGATAACATGGCTATTAGTGTGCAGTTTTGGGACTCATTATCTAAAATGGTTTGAGTCATGCAGTCCCGCGAAACTTTAGATTGCTGGAGGAACTTGAACGGGGAGAAAAGGGGATTGGAGATGGCACCGTCAGCTATGGAATGGATGACGGAGATGACATTTACATGCGCTCTTGGACTGGCACCATAATTGGTCCTCACAATGTAGTATATTCACTTTTGTTTTTGTTTCTTTGTGTTCATGCTTTAAGATTGTGCTTATGAATAACTATTGACTTCTGCCATTTTCGTCTCCTTAAAATAGTTGTATACTGCTGCATATTATGTATTATGCTTATACAGCAGTTTTTTACCGGTGAAATTGTCTCTTCTCATTTCTTCTCCAGACTGTACATGAAGGTCGAATTTATCAGCTGAAGCTGTTCTGTGATAAAGATTACCCAGAGAGGCCACCAAGTGTTCGTTTTCATTCACGGATCAACATGACTTGTGTCAACCATGAAACTGGGGTGGTATGTTTCTTATTCCATTATGCCCTTTGGGTTGTGGATTGTGTTTTCTGCAGTTACATTTTCTTCCTATACCTTCTTGACGTTGCTTGTTTTGAATTTTCAATTTTCACGGAGTAATATTGCAAAGACTTCCACACTCCCCTCTCCTTAAATAATTGTGAATCCCACACCTGTACTTTCCTTTTTTAGCACAAGAAAACAGTTGAATGTGATGAAATTTGAGTTCCATTCAAACATAATAGGTGGAACCGAAGAAGTTTGGTCTCCTTGTGAATTGGCAGCGTGAGTACACCATGGAAGATATACTGACACAGCTGAAGAAAGAGATGGCTGCCCCACATAACCGGAAGTTGGTTCAACCTCCGGAAGGTACCTACTTCTAGCTTTCAAGATCAAATACATATCATGGACCATATTGCATTTGCAATATGCAATATATAGTTTGTAATGCTGCGTCAATCTTGTTGAGACATACAGGGGAATGCCCCAAAACGCTTCTCCTATTACCTCTCTCTCTCTGGCTTCCTTGTTGTTTTGTCATTGTCTTTTATCGAATTGTGTTTAAGGGATCCTGTTTGATTAATGGTACTTATGTGTGTCAAATATTTAATCCCTTTAACTAGTATATCAATTGTAGCATTATCAATCTCTTGTCCTGGTTTTCTCCTATTTTCTACTGCAATATAAGGGAGAGAAAAATGAGGTGGTCGCAAACTTAAAAGTATTGCATTTCCTGGTTGATCCATTCAATACATTTGTGCCAATCTAGTCATGTGATGCCAGGAGCCGATGATCTTATATCCAGTGACACTTGCCAAGGCTGAGTGACAGTATAATCAACAGCGAGGCTTATGATATCTTGGCTGGTATTCTTCCATGCTAAATCTTATTTCCTGAATGCAGTGGAAAGAAAGATGTGGGGTTGGAAGAAAAATTGAAGAATCGAGTCGGGTAACACCAAATAACATGTAATACAACGCAGACCGTCTATGGAGTGTTCTTGGTTATGGTTGGAAAGTCACCATCTTCATTTGCTGAAAACCTTTATCTCTAACACACAGCTGGTTTTGGAAACAAGGGGCGTGAATAGCGGGGAGACCTTGGTGGTGAAAAAGTGAGAAGTTGGTTCACCCAACTTTGTGTGTTTTTTTTAATTGGGTTTGTGCCTTTGGACCTACTTTCAGTCTCGTTTCATGGCTGCCTTTGCAAGCGACTGACTCAGTAACAGCTCAGGCAGTATCAGCAGCCAGTCACAGCCTCATTAACATGCTCAAAAAGCCAATGATATAACTATTAGACATCTTCTAACACGTTTTTATCTCCCCTGACCGACTTTGCAACACCAAACTCACTTTTTGGTCTTATTGAGTGGAACTGGTCACGGTCAAACCTTTACGACGCTCCAAACTCATCATGTGTACCTTATGCCTCGTCAATAATTGTTGTCCAAAGCAACTATGGTACAAATGCATAATTTTAAGTTTCAAAACCAAAAACAAACCAAAAATTATTGGCCAAATTAACCCCTTTTTCGTAAGGCTACATGAGCCTCCCTTAAAGTCAAAATTGAAGTTAAGAGGATTCGAATTTTGTACCCTCGAGATTTTAGTGTGTTAAAATTTCTCTATTGATTTTTTTTTCTCTATAATACCATTTGTTTTGGTGGGATGTTTTGTTTTTCTTAATTCTCCATGTTAAAAGTTAATAATTTTAGAGACTATAGTAAGTCGGTGGCCAAATTGTTTGAATCCTCGATACAATCAAATTTTTTTGTTCTCCTCCTTTTTTTCTGAAAAAGAGAGAAAATAAAGCTTTTTCGTACAGCAGTTTTCATCTTTTGTTCAAAGTTTATACATCACGATGGAAATTTGAGAACATATTAACTTGTTATTTTGTTTTGATTTAAAAATACAACTGAACATATCCTAAAGATGTCTCACTCTCACATATACATATTTTCATGTTTCGGCCAATAAAAGCTGAACAATCTCGAAATTGGCGCAATATGAGCCCACTGAATGTCCAAACCAGAGGGTACTCTCTACAAAATGGCCAAATAAAATGTAATCATCGATCAAGCTTTGTCAGTCGTGATCAATAATACAAACAATCATATTGTCTGAAAAACAAAAACAAAAACCAAAAACCAAAAAACAAAAAACCAGTTTATTATTATAGCTAAACATGATATCATATTCCTTGTCACGTTTCATCGGGAGTTTTGGGATTCGCCGCAACGCACAACCCAACCATTTTTGCTAATTTTTCCAAAGTGAAAAAAAAAAGACCTTTATTTGGTAATATTTTATTTTTAAATGTAAAATTTTTAAAAAAAACAGCAAATATTACCACAAAAAATATTTAATTCAAAAAAAAATAAAAAATATTTACCAAGGATCTTACCTCTTATTATCTCACTTATTTCACTTTTTAAATAAAAAGTCTAAAACTCATAGGAGAAAAAAAAAAATATATATATATATATATATATATATATATATATATATCTTGCGTCCGGAAAACAAATAAAAAAATAATACTAAGGATCTTATTTCTTATCATCTCACCTTTTAATACCACTTTATTTATGTAACACGAATTCTCGGTATCTAATTCGGTATCCAATGTATAAATACTTTACATAAGATGTTAATTTTTTTAGGGAAGGCGTATTATTAGAATCAGCATCTTAACATTATCCAAATAAAAATATTAAACTTTTAACATGCAAAGCAAGTTTAAAAAAAAATTGAGCCCAAAAAAAAAAGTCAATTTTTTCTTTTGATTTTTTTTTTAAAAAAAAAGAACAAAAGAAAAAGGAAAGTAATTTATTAACAAACCGCCTCTTTACAAGTATAAACCCACGTCGTTCTCTCTCCTGCTCTTTTTCTTTCTCCCTCTTCTATAAAGTTTTCTCTTTTCCTTTCCTCTTTTCAAAATTAAAATCAAATTCGAAACCCTAGTTTTTCACAAATTCTCAAAATTGGGGAAAATTTCTCTTCCCTTCTTCCGAATCTGGATAACCCTAACCCTAAGCCATGTGTATCGCCGATTCGCCACCGCCGCTTCCGCCGCCGGAGAAGAAGCCCCAGCGATCCGTGGTGATTCGATCCGTCTGGTCCGATAACCTCGACTCCGAGTTTCGTCTGATACGATCCGTCGTCGACGACTACCCGCTCATCTCCATGGACACGGAGTTCCCGGGCGTCGTGATCCGACCCGATTCGGTGGATCCGATCGTGCGGAACCGCCAGGCCGTCGCGCATTACCGGGTCCTCAAGGCCAACGTGGATCGCCTCAACCTGATCCAGATCGGCTTGACCCTCGCCGACGAGGAGGGGAACCTCCCCGATTTCGGCACCCCCAGCCGCTACATCTGGGAATTCAATTTCAAGGACTTCGACGTGGCGCGTGACGCCCACGCCCACGACTCGGTCGAGCTGCTGCGGCGCCAGGGGATCGATTTCGAGCGGAACCGGGATTTCGGGATCGACTCGGTCCGGTTCGCCGAGCTGATGATGTCGTCGGGGCTCGTCTGCAACGACGAGGTGAGCTGGGCCACGTTCCACAGCGCCTACGATTTCGGGTACCTCGTCAAGGTTTTGACTCGGCGGGTTCTGCCGGACGAGTTGGCCGATTTCCTCAAGCTCGTGAAGGTGTTCTTCGGGTCGAGAGTCTTTGATGTGAAGCACCTAACTCGGTTCTGCGCGAGCCTGTATGGTGGGCTGGACCGGGTCTGTGAAGCCCTTAATGTGGATCGGGTCATCGGGAAGAGCCATCAGGCCGGGTCCGATAGCTTGCTGACCTTACATGCCTTTCAGAAAATCAGAGAGGTCTACTTCAGCAAGAACGGGCTTGATCAGTACGCAGGCGTTTTATATGGTTTAGAAATTTCGTAAAAACCTTTGCTTGTAGATCTTTTCCTTGTTATAAAAAAAAAAATCAAGTAAATTTTTGTACACAGTTGGCTTAATATCAATCTTATTAGTGTTTCTTAATTTGGTTTAAATTAAGACTTGTGCAATTTTTTCAGTTAAATTTCTTATAGTTCTTAGTTTCATTTCTGAATTTGATTGCTGGGAAGTGATGGTATTAGAGAACTGAATTGAAGTTTGGGTTTGAGGATTGGACTTTGCTAAGTATTTTCCGTGGAAAATAGCAAGAGTTCTGGGGTGGAAAATTGGGTTTAGAAGCTCATCAGACATGTTAGAGAAACGATAGGGACAAGGATTTGCTTTAATGACGGAGTTGATAAGTTTGACTTTGGAAGGTTGGACTGATTGAAAGGTATCTTAATTGTGTACCAAATGACTCAAGTGGGGGGATCGTTTGAACTTGATATAAAAACAATTAGACTAGTTTAAACTCTAAACTCGTAGGGGTTGGAAAATTAATGAAAATCTTTAATCTTGAGATTGGATTCAACTCTATAAAGCACTTTGCTCGAGTACAGAGAAGAAGAACAAGGAGGTGTTTTGGTTTTTTTTTTGGCACATTGTGATACTAGAACGGCATACCCTCTAATGCCAAGCCAAATTTTATTCCTCTATTACGGTGTGGTATTAATTCTATGATGTTTCTCCAAACTCGATGTCATACAATGGGCTAGTGGTCTTTTCCTTTGCGCGTCAGCTACTTTTGTCAATTCTATACACATCAACTTTGTTAATTTAAGAATGTTTAGCTAATTCTTCTCCCTTGCAGTTGTCTGTAGCTAATGCAGGGTAAAACAAGGGCGCAGCCGTGCCCATAAAATAATAAATTTCTATTCCAACAATAGAAGAAATCCCCATGAAAACAACTAAATTCTAGGTCCCATGTCGAAGCCTGCGAGGAAGCAAATAAACTGACAAATTATGCTTCCCCACAAAGAGAGAAGTCTAATTAATGTGAGTCGATGGTTTCTTTCTTAATGAGCTCAAGTCAAACAGGTGAGAAACTCTTAATTCACGTCCTTTAGTTCCTTGTTGAGGGCCCTACATTCAGGAACTTCAGGAGCAAGCTGGCTGGCATACTAGAACTTCAGCAAAGTAAGTGTTGTAGTTTGTACCTTGCAAAGGGTCTTATATTTGGAGACCTTTTTATTGCATAATAAAACATTGGCATACTACTAATGCCTGGTAACCTTTTCCTTTTTCCAGTTTGAATTCTCATTTTTTGTTTGAAATATCAAGGAGGGGGAAAAAGTAGACAAAAGAACTTGATTTCTATTCGTTTGACTCGTGCCATGTACTGTGCATTCCTTCATCTCTTAGGGCTTTTTTCAATCACATTGATGTCAATGTTTTCCCTAGCCTTTCTATCCAGCGCATACTAATTGGTAATCTTGGTGAACAGTGATTGAATTTTTACTTTTGTTATGTGTTATTATATGTTCCAGGACCTATACAAATGAACTCCTTCAATGGAAGGTAAGTACGTCCTAATAGCATATAACAGTTTACCATCTCATCGGGAATATTTTACCTGTAACACTACTGATTTTGATGTGCTTGAGATTTTTTGTCTGTCTCTTGCTAGTTGTAAAACACTAACAATGCGGAATCAGTTTTCTGAGCAGTAGTTTGATTCGCTATCTGTGGCACATGGTGTAGTCTGACTACTACCTCTCAATAATTGAATGATTCTGCAAGTTGATGATCTTTTCCAAGGAGGTGGTCCTCGTAAGCATTCCAGTACATGAGTCCATCTGTTTTTCCACTTGATGGACCTAAATTGAGCGAAAGCTACTACACTCTTGTTGCACGAAGGTGGGGAAGGTAAAGGCTATGCCTTCGAGTTTCCTCCTGCTGATTCTTGATTATATTGTGTTTGATTTGGTTACCGATAATATTAATAGTCTTTTTTCCCCAAAATGCAGATTGCAATTTACTTGATCATTTCATCTCACTGCAAACAAAAAGTAGTTTATTAAACTAACATTTTTCTTTAGTAACTAGAAAATAGTCTTGTATCATGATATAAGCAATTCTTTCATCAGAGCCACCACTAACCAGAAAATTCAGGTTTCAGGATCATGAGTTGGTCTCTTACACTTTTATTGAATGTGATTTCCATTATGCTTAGATCAAACATTGACGCCGTATGCTAACTGAAAGCAACTTGCTAGGACACAGCTGCTGCAGAAGTCTTGTTGCTGTAGGCTGGTCCAAGTATCTGCACTTAGGTAATGCCCTTCGTTGCTCCAGAACTTTGAAGGCTTATTATTGTGTTTTGTCTGAGCATCATTCTAGGTTATCAATATCATAAACTTCGATTTACAGCTACTTATTTGAATCCAAAAACACCATGATTTACCAAATGCTAATACTTGTAATAGAGACACATTAAGGAATTTGGATCATTCTTATTGGAAGGTGGGGAACGTAGCTTTCACTGTTTAAGTGACCTATCTTTAGTAAGATATACGTCATCTCATTTTATGATTTAGGACTTTTAATTAAGATTTTTAGGTCATGTTTAGTATAGTGGATAAAGACTATGTATTGTATTAATTAAAAATAATACTGTATTTGGTTGTGTTTTTTGTATCGTATTATTTAATACAACGTCAAAATTTAATATAATACAGAGAGTATTATCTAATAAAAAATGTCTGTATTCTGCTGTATTACATAATTTTAACTTTAACGTAATATTGTACAATACCTACTTTTTTCACTTTTTCTGTTCTTAATTTCTCTATCATCATTTTCTTCTCACATCACTTTATTCCTTTCAAAAGTGGTATTTTTCTAAATAAATTTTTAAAAGTAGTATTTTTCTAAATTTGTATTTGAAAAGTGGTGCTTTCGTAAATAAATTTTTAAAAAGTGGTAATTTTACAAATGATATTTTCCTAAATATTTTTTGAAAATGGTATTTTTCTAAGTAAATTTTTTTAAAAATGGTATTTTTTAAAATTAAATTTTTAATACAACATCTTAATACAAATGCAAAACTAAACATAGTACTGTAATAAAATAATACAGTACAACTCAATACAATACATCATGATACAATACATCATGATACAATACAATACGGCGCACCAAACATGGTCTTAGATGTTTAAGAGTCAAGTTTATTTAGATTCCTTACTTACTATTTCAGATTTGTTTCTTAGCTAATTTATTGAGGACTTTTATCTTTTGTTTGGATCAGGAGTCGGTAAGATTAGGACTCTTTATTCTACGAATAAGTCTTGATATTTTATTTCCAGATTTCTTAGTTCTCTAAATTCCTAGAACTAGTATATACTTGTGGTTCTTCTATTAATCGACAGTTTCTACTTTGTTTAATAGACTTAAAGAGCAATGTTTGAAACTCATTTCTTCCCTTTCTAGATTTCAAGCACAGAACTTAAGATACCACTAGACCATTTGCAAGATTATGGTTGGCCGAGTCAGAACCAGATTAGTTTGACATTGTTGAATCAAACGTCATAATTTTGCTGTCAATTTTCACTTGATTTTAATTTATGCTATGAAAGCATAGGAGCCACAAGTGATTTTCTTTTCCTGATTTTGAAGGGTCTCTTTCATTGTGGGTCAACAGTCCTCAATCAAGGTGACCACATTCCGGATTATTGTCTCCTATTGATGGGCTTCATCCAATTTGAGGTGGGCCTGCACTTCACAACTCTCTCTAGCCATTTTTATAAGACAGCAGTTGAGCACTGTTTCATTGTCTTTGATATTTTTTATTAATGACTTGATGTTTTGCAACTTGGCAGGTTGCACAGGTGTTTGCACCGAAATGGATTAACTAAGCCGGCAATAGAGAAAATTTGTTTATTTTTGTGGATGGTATTTTCTGCTGATTGTTTTTTCCTAATAATTTTCTGTGTACTTATCCTTAATCCTGAAATCAAACTTTATGATTCTGCATGTGGAAAAAAAAAAAAAAAAGAAGAAGAAGAAGAAGAAAGAAAAGTAAAGAATGTATGTCATGGTCAGTTATCTTTAATTGACTTCTAATGTGCTAAAAGAGCAATTTAAAGCATGTAAAATGTGTCATGGGTCCCAGTTTTTGACACAAAATGAGTTTTAACTATTTCATTGCATTGCAATTCAGTTGTCATTGTCCAGAAGGTCAACCATGTTTTCATCTTCTATATCCACTTGATTTAATGTCTGATCAATGGCTCTGGATTTCTATTGGTTTAAAAAAACGAGACAAGGTGGGAAACTTTGTCTATGGATTTATTTATTTATTGTCTTAGTTTCATTGTCTAATTTCCACAATTATGGATAGCAATCTGGAATATGATCAACCCAATCATTTTGATAGAAGAATTGAAAACTTCATGAGCTTCCCTGTCTTCATGAACAAGGCCAATAAAAAAAAAGTTGAAAATAAAGGAACAAGGAGAAAGGGATGGAACGTTGAAAAGCTAACCACATTTTCAGTAACCATCTTGACCAAAATGACTTACTTTTCAATAAGCTGTCGGTTGTTAAAACCAATTATATGAGGTCAACTCGGGAGGTTAACATGCCATGTGTCTATAATTTAGGTATGTAAGTGTCTTTTTTGGATTATAATTTAAGTTTAACTATGGATTTTTTTATTTTTTATTTTTTGTAATACACTATGGATTAGTATAACTGTTGCCGGTAGCTCCTGTGGGATGTATAAAGAAATGGTACAGAATTCATTGATTTTGGAACTTTCGGTGATTGAAATGTTAGTTTTTAATTAATGGCAATCCACAATCTTTGGTTCAACAAAGAAACACCCAAAAAAAAAAAAAAAAAAACGGATTAAGGGCACGTTTGGAATTTTTTTTAAGACTGATTATGGTTATGAAATGATTTCAACTATAATAGGTGTTCGGTAAATCTGTTTTATGTCTCTGCTTTTAAAAAAATTAAAATAAAATAAATTGGAAGTAAAACGTTAGGTAGAAGTTTCTATACATGTATATAATCTATTCACTTTTCATTAGGGGTGTTCATGGCCGGTTTGAACGGTCTAAATCGTCAATCCAGAAACCAATCCGAATGTGCGGTTTGGCCGGTTTATCAATCCGTGCGGTTTGAGTTTGTCGATTCAAACCGGCCAAACCGCACCTATATTTTTGCGGCCGGTTTGGACAGTTTCTGCGGTTTGAAAACTTACAAAATTTGAATTAATACAATATCAACTAAGCTCATATTATAATCATATTTCATCTAAAATATAAAGTCTAAATATAAAACGAAACCATAACATAATTAAAAACTATAACCAAATCGAAAGTCATAGTAAACTTAAATTTTAGTTACAACTTACAACTTAATCAAAATTGAATAGTAAACTTAAAGTCTTTAATCTTAAACATATCACAACAACAAGACTTAAAGTCTAAAATATTATAAGAGTCTTAAGTAACATAGTCCTAAATAACCTAAGACTAATCATTACTCAATTGGAATGAATAAGCTTAAATTTTTAACTATTAATATACATTTTAAAAAAAAATACATATACAAACTTATTGGCCGGTTCGGTTTGAATCCGACCGAATTTTTCTAAAACCGAAAACCAAACCGGCCAAGTCGGTTTTCATTTTTTTTTAATCCGTAACCAGCCATTTAAGAAAAAAAACCGCGCGGATTAGGCTGTTTGGATTGAATTGGGCGATTTCCACGGTTTGGCGGTTTTTTTGAACACCCCTACTTTTCATAGTTGTTTTGAGGAGTTAAGGCCTAAGAGTATCATTTTTAACTTCTTTTCTAACTTGATCATAATAAGAAAAATTTTTAATCGGCACGTCAGTACCAAATGAGCAAAAGGTAATTCCCATCCTTAATAACTTCTGTTTCTTTTTTTTTTTTTTTTTTTTGAGGGGGAAGGAAAGAAGAATCAGTGTATCCTCACGTTGGGGCCCAACCGAGACTACAGGTGAAACGACATAGCACCTTGTTTCCATAACTTCATCAGCTATCAGGAAGAGATGTGCCAACTCAATAGGGCCCACACATTGGAGGGCCAAAGACCTGGAATGAAGAGGTAAACACACCAGCTGTAACCTACCGCTATGCTACTGCTACCACCACCGGTGGTTAACTTATGTTTCTAAATTAATCCTAATGAAAAAAATTTTAATTAGCGCAGCAATACCAAATGGGTAAAAGTTAATTTTTGTATTTGATATCAGTTTATTTTAAGTTACATTCTGTTGCTTGTTGCCACGAGTACAATTATAAAATCCTCCTTTTGATGAGGACCTACATGGTAATTTTAGCGAATGGAGCCTAAAAAATCTGTCCCCTTAGAGATGGAGTATGAGATAAGGTGGTCCTCCTCCATTACCCCACCTTTCACTTCACTGAGTACAAAATGAAAGGAACAACCATCCTTTTATAGAAAAACCCTGTTTCAAGTGAAAAATCATACACCTCTAGTCAGCTACTGTATCCTACATTTTTTCTTTTCATACTACGCTTGGTTGAAAATTAAAATTCTATATATGGTATGGAACCAAACCAAAAAATAGCAATAACTTTACCGATTGTAAATTAATTTGAACCGTTGGAATTTTTCTCTTTTTTTCGATTACGATATGATTCAAGGCGTGTACGGTTATAAGTATTTTTCACCGTACGAGTCCTAACGATGACAGAAACTGTTTTAAGATTCTTTAAATGTTGCTAAGTACTGTTTGGGGATGGGACCAGCTTTTTATATATTTGTTTAGGTTTTGGACTTTGTATGTTCCTTGAGTCACATTTTTAAGCCGAAGTCATGTAAATTGACCAGATTGGCATAAAAAAAACAGGGCCTGCATGAACCACAAAACACCCAGTGATGATATTGGGAGCAAACTTTTGTGCTGGATTTTGTTGCTTTTCTCTGGGGTTGTAAATGGAACAGAATTTAATCCTCCTTAAGCTTCAGAATATTTTAAGGTTAGAAATTTTAGTGGATATACGTCTGGACCACCTCCCAATTTGGGAGCAGTAGCATTATACATGATCCTTTGTGTAGGCCGTCTAGGCTTGGTTGCTTATATTTTAATATACTTGTAATTCTACCCATAAAAATAAAATAAACGAATAAATTAATTGTAACTCACTTTTTTTTTTTCTCATTAATTAAATATACCATCATACTATTTTTTTAAAATGAACTTTTGATGAATTTTTGATAAATTCTTGACGATCTTGATGAATTCTTGAACGATTCTTGACGTCGGTGGCAATCTTAACAGATTCTTAATAAAATTTTGACGAATTCTTGATGATCTTGATAGATTATTGACAGCGATGGTGATCTTGACAGGTTCTTGATGGATTCTTGATAATCTTGATAGATTTTTTATGTTAGTGGTGATCTTGACGGATTCTTGAGGAATTTTTGACGTATTCTTGATGAATTCTTGACAGATTCTTAACTAATTACTTCCTAAAAGTGGTAGAATCTAATAATAGTGGTAAATTTAGTTAAACATTTGAAACAAGTGATAATTACCTACGTAACCCAAAATAAACAGAAGAAAAACCATGACAAAATCATGTGCATCTATCCTTTGTGGGCCCACATTCAACGAATGGGCCTTTTGGGTCAACTTCATCATTGTTTTAATTCCTTTTTAGTTGCTTTTTTTTTCCCACTAAAAAAATAGTTAATCCAACGGTTGATCCTTAAATTATGAAAACACAGATATTTTAATCTCAAAACTTTAATACACAGAGTAGTCTATATATTTGCTAAAAAAAAATATAGAATTTTCTTGCGTTATAAATAAATGAATTTATTTGCGGATGATCACATTCCATTACTCCTATAACCCCCATTGTAATACAATTTATTTAGTATATTATTATAACCAACAATTTATATTCATTATTGTTGTAACCTACAACTTTTAGCGGTCTACTTATTATGATTGTAAGTCTATATAAATGATTCTTGAAAGCTTGTTTTGTAGACAATAAGAAGAAACGAATAATAAGATGGAAGAGTCTTCTATCTATTTCTTCTTTGACCATTTCTTTCATTTGAATAATTTATATTTTATTTTAATTCTTTCTTTTGTTTTATAACAGCTAGTTATTTTTTTAAAAAAATTCCTTTAAATGGTTAGCTAGAAAGAAAACATTCATTTTAATATTGATAATAATTCTATTACGTACTCCCTAAAGTATTGAGAGTATCCCCTTTCGATATTTAACATTTGAAATTTTGTTATTTGGTCCATAAACTTTTCAATTTGTTCATTGTTAATCTCCAAAGACATTTGACTAAAAGTTTGAGAGCTTCTTTTTCAATAGTTTAAGAACTATAATGAGACTTTTACAATAGTTTAAGGACTAACAAGATAATTAAAATTTCACTGATTCCAATTAATTTCTAACATTGAGCGAAGTCTGACTTTAGCTTTACCAGACAATATTAAAAATGACTTGCAATCTGTTCTTTTTAGATAAAGAGACTATTATTTCGATTGAATTTAAATTTTACAGGATGACCATATGAACTTTTTTTTTTTTTTTTGAATAACATGTGTTATTTAGCATCGTATACTAATAAAATTGATTTTAAACTTCTAGATTTGTTTCATTCTTTTATTAATTAATATGCTGTATTTAGCTTAACATTTTCCTTTAATTTTTAACAGTGATCGTTCTTTGGTTGACAGTTGAAATGAAAGCTTATTTATCATGTAATTAATAGATCGTGACCTATTTTTGGAGGTTAGGAACAACCCAAGCGCGACATTTAATATTAAGGGCAACAAAGGTGATGGTAGGGGCAAAAGATTTTCCCACCTTAATTGAATTCCCTGTTCCTCTTAGTACAGAAAAATCCCACCAATTCACGAAAGGTAATAAATGAGTCTCTGTCAAAAGTCTCAATCTAACTCTCTGTATTGCATGGGAATGGCACATGTAGATGAGGGTTACTTCGTTAGATACTACCACATGATATTCATGGACATGCATTGCCCCCAATTAGTGGATTCTATACATATATAATTTTCCTTTTGAACTTTTATCATTTTCCCTCCAACATGCCAAAGCCTAACAATAAAAACAGGCTCAGTGTCTCGGTGAAATTGGAGGGCCATGTCAGCTGACCTAAATTATAAGGCCATGGTTGATCACACTTTCTTGTTGCTAGGTTTATACACTCTATACATAATTCGCTTTCTTGAAAAATTAATTTAAAAGGTAATTTTCTTTTGTATTATGATTTAAATCGCTGAATCTTCTTTGTTATCTAACGTCGTTCAAAGTGGAGATATGAACTAACTGAAAGTACTAGAAAGTCTTGTAAGTTGTAACTAGTTTTTGTACTCCTACAAAGCATAGAAACGAGCCAATATATACTAATAATGGGACATTTTTTCTTTTTTTTTTTTGGGTTGAGTTGTGGAGAGTTGTTATTAAACAGTTGCTCCAGTTATTTCTTGTGGATCTCCAACTGCCTCATTAGGAGGATCTAAATAAAAATACGACAACCCCTCTATGAATTATGTGAATTGAACTGGCGAAAATTACCCTACAATATTAGTAGAGATGAATTAATTATTTAATGTTATCAGGGAAGTTATATGGTAGGAAAATAATTCACATAGTGTGCGTTTTTTAATTAATGACAAATCAGATGTGCTATATTATGGCTAAATATTTTTGTATTGTACTTTTTACAGTTCAGTAATTTTCATCGTAGAGTTTTCTTTTTCTTTCTTGGATTTTATCTATCACACGGGTCACTTCTTCAAATGCTATTTATTGTAAATGTGTATATATTGTACTAATTTATCATCAACAACAAAACTCGATAATCTATATAAAATTAAAAAAAAAATAGTAAGAGCATTATACCATCAAAAATTTTCGGTCGTGAATATTGCATGATATAGATTTTGCCATGAAGATACACAAACACTAGTTTTTCTTAATTTTATTTTATTCTATATGATNCCTTTTCCAGAAATTAAGCACAATTACAAAGACCCCACATAACAAATTTTGTATTTTTTTTTCCCGACTTCAATTCTTCCAATTTATTTATATATTAAGCTACTTATTTAATTATTACTTATTATTTTATTTTACTCTCTTCTCCACAAGACAACCTCTCCCACTTGTCTCATACATACACTTTCAAAAACTTTCCCCACAACCCCCACTCTGACTAAACCATTAATGCCACATAAATAACTCAAAAGTTTTACAGCTCCAATCCAAATTATAAAAAATCAAAAAATAAATTTCATGTGAACTCCTCCATAGTCCCATACTATTTCTCAAGCCAAGAAAGTTTTAGAAACCGAGCTCCCTCCCACCAAAAGAAAAATCAGAGAGAAAATATAGGAAAAAAAATGAAGCTCCCTTTTCTCTCCAACCAAACAACGGAGCCTAAATCTACAACATGGCCTTGGCCTTCTTGTACTCAAACCAGAACCCTCTCTTTCCGAGCAACTGGATCAAATGACAACATCTTCAAAACCCTTAACTCGGCCTTCTTGGACTCATCAAGTACTACTCATGAGCCTCATCTGGCCGAGTCATTCTTCACCAACTCGTCCGAGTCAGCAAGCTTCTCCACAACTTCAGACGACCCACCATCGGCCCGAGCCGGCTCTGGCGACCCAGTTGAGGCAGTGATTCAAGGACTCAGGTCAAGGGAGAGCCGGCTCTTCTTCGAGCCGGGTGAGACTAGTACTGCCTCTATACTTGAGGAAGCTAATACTAAAGAAGAAGAAGAAGTAGTTGTCCTTGACAATGGTAATATTATTAAGAAAGTTATACCGTACAAGGAGAGCGTGGCGTTATCAATGGAGTCTAGAAACCCTTACTTGGATTTCAAGAAGTCTATGGAGGAGATGGTTGAGGCACATGGGCTTAAGGGTTGGGAGAGCCTTGAGGAGCTTTTGAGTTGGTATCTGAAGATGAATGGAAAAGACAACCATGAGTATATAGTTGGAGCTTTTGTTGATCTATTGGTAGGTCTTGCTTTTAGCAATTTTAACATTAACAAGTCTTCTCCTTCTTCTTCTTCTACTTCTACTTGTACTAATTGTACTTGTTCCAATAATTGTGACTCTCCTTATTCTCCTTTATCTTTTTGTAACACTTCTTTTTCTTCTTGTTCCTCTTCTTCTGTGAGTAGTACTCCTTGTGTATCTTCAATAGAAGTAGGGGAATTAGAGATTGAGAGTACTCCTTGTTTGGCTTCCTTAATAGAAATTGAGGAGGAAAAAAATGCAGAAGAAGAAGAAGAAGAAGATCATGGTCATGCTCATGATGATGTTTCATCTTAGAATATTAGTTGTTAGATATGTTTTTTTTTTTAAAGTTTTTTTATTTATTTTATGGAAATATATGAATACCCTTTTGCTGAAATTTAATCATGCCAAACTTTCTGTTATGAGCTCCCTGAAATGATGGCTGAACTTTTTGATCTCTCTCTCTCTGTCTCTCTCTCTCTCTATAGCTTAGCTTTGTGAAAGCACACACACACGTGTGAGGGTAATTAAATGTCGACCTTTTCTTGTGCACTAAATAAAGGTAATGGGACACGTGAAATGGTGCATGTCCAAAGTTTATTGTTTGCAATTTTCAGGAAAGGAGAGAAATAATTATTATACCCTATACTTCTTAATTATTGGTAGAAATCTTTGGTTACATGAGACAAATAAAACTGTGTACCTATGGAGACAAATACAATCCCAAACTGAATATAAAATTGGATTTGAAATCATATATAGGAAGGTTCTTAACCAATATGGAGATGAGATCAACTTAATATTGCTTCAACGGCATTCTGCATTTAATTATTATATATGATGTATCACGTACAAGTGCTGAGTTCCATGTGGATATGTATCATATTTTACTTCTTTCTTTAAAAAAGAAGTATTTGAATAATTGAGTCTCTCTGCAAGAGGGTATTAATTCCATGCAAGTCGTACCACTTGAGCACAAATGTTATCTAGTTTGAGAGTTTAGTACACACTAATGGATGTACTACACGTGGACGGCAGTCTTGCACCTGAGTTATGTCATGATAGCGCAATCAGGACCATTGATTTTGAATTGGACAGTCATTATCATATGATAGGTACAACTCCAGCCAGAACTCTGGCGTGGTCCTTCGCTCATATCCTTTGCAACCTGCAAAAAATTTATCGTCGTAACCCTCTCAACATTTGTGAAGATATGTAAATTTATTATATATGATTTTTGTGCCGCGAAATAATATTATTGTCACTACGTGACCACTTGAAACTTGAATTTGGAATAAAAATGTTCAAGGTATTTGAAAGTAAAATAGGTACAAATTTATGATAGAAAACAAATTAACTTACCTGGCTTTCAGCGTTCCCATTGGCCAGAAGATTTGCAAGATAGAATATTTCATTTTTTTTTTAAAGAAAAATCAAAAGCCGTCTTATCGACTCCCTGCAGCACTTAAAAGATTTTGAATCACTGTCTTTCGTGCAAAGCTAGATGTTATGAGAAAAAACAAGAAGATGAAACATTCTTAGTGGGGCGAGGACATATAGATGTCACTGTAATATACTGGCGCAATGAAAAAGGTCAAGTTTCTTTTCTTTTTTTTTTTAATAATTTTGGTGAAAAATAATGTCAAGTTAAATTAGGTATATAATATGATATATTGGTTAAACTTAACACAGTGTATCTATATGTTTTACTGCAATATTCTTGAATACACGGCTATATATTATTTAGGTTAAGCTGAATCTAGTTAATGTACATTTAAACATTATTAAAGTAATTAAGGAAGAAAAAAAGGTGATGCATGAATTTCTAATTATTTCCTTACTAATTTGAGAGTTTGATCAAGTACATATATTAAAAAAAAAAAAAAAAAACACCGATTTAATACATTTATTAGTATTCATGAGCACTTAGGATATGCTCATTTCAGTATTTATTTGGCTTTGTACCTGTTCCCGAAAACTATATGCCATCGATAAACGAGAATTAAACAGCTTCGCTTCTTCCGGCCGGCCGATCCCCTTTATATATTATTAGCTTTAGTTTGAAAATTTGGATATATATATATATATATATATATATATACTTATAAAGTATGATACAACTATATTTATAGCTAGATATCTCCACTAGAGACCATATAGAGTTCTTAATTTATAATATAGAGTTTGTCTTTAAGCTATGAGTGGGGAAGATTATGGTTATGTCTAATAAACTGAGTTCCTATATGGACACTAACTTGTCCAATTTAGACTCAATGTTACATTTATAAACAAATTCCCAAGCATATATCTGGTCATACAAGTACAATCAAAGCCTCTTATAATTTTACTTTTATACTAGTCAGTAGGGACGACCTATTGAAATGAGGCAACCGTACCTTAATTTATAAGAATATCTACCTAGCTATGTTTTCTTTTTCTTGCTATGTTTTCTTTTTCTTTTTTCTTTTTTTTTTGATAAACATCGGGCTGGTTATGTCGGGCTACCTCTAACTACAAATTAAGGGTAGGATTATCATACCTTATACAAGGCACTGGATCAATGTAACAAAATGAAGGGCGGTATTATTAGGACCAAACCAATTTTCAACGCTCCATGTTCGAGATCGTTCAGCATAGATTCCTCTCTAATGTCCGAGCCTAGCTCAGATTCTTGTTCGAGCGGCGAAGCTTCTAAACCTTGTGCCATTCATTATTTTATAACTCAAATTTCGCAGTAAGCGATGTAGGATAATGCTTAATTAGATTTATCTATTATCGTTGATTAATTGTAATTAATAAATTTCATGGCTTAGTTCCGTGACAGCTAGTGCACTTATTATGACTACTGCAAAAATATTTATGAATTTGTCTCACATCATGAGCATAAGATCACCCTTGTGATATATATCATGTACCATTTCCATGCGTGGTATTTTATATGACAAAAAAATAATGAACAATTCTACCTAATTATTGTGTCAAATTTTGTTTAGAGGTAAGAGGGCAAGTTCAAGTTTTATATAATAAAAATAAACAACTAATTCCTGATATTACATTCTTCTAATTAGGGGAACTAAGTTTTGGAGTAATTAAATCAAGAAAATACTAGATATTATATACCATGGATTTTAACGATATAGTTACTCACTTTATCTTTTGTTTTTGAAGATGCCAAAAGCATAACCAACTGGAGTTTGCAAATCGGATCAAAGTATCATGTTGACCAAATTTCATAAAATGTCAAAATGAGATCACTAAACTATATATATCTACACATTACATATCCAAACAATACTACAATTTTTTGAAAACTTACAAAGTAACCCAAAAAAAATTGGATATAGTTAAGTAAGGACATCGTTGGTACGTATACTTTAATGCATATATTTTTGGAATTAAGAATATTTTTTTTTAAAAAAAAGTAAGCATGCACCCTTTGAATAAAAATCTAGTATCGGTGTACATAGTTTAGAAAGGTATTTTTTTACTTTGATTAAAGAACTTGGTCAATAAAAATTGCTTAATATGATACTTTTGACCCGATTTACAAAAATTATAAGGTATTTTTAGCGTTGTCAAGAATACAAAATGGGAATTTTTACAACTCATGAACTAATTATAATATTTTATTAATTAAATATTAGGGGATCTTAGTAATATTGCAAGAATTTGTAACTGGTTCAGAATTCTTTTGTTATGTTTTTCTGCCTCGAAATTTCATTTTCCATTTAATAAGCTCTAGAAATTGCAAATCCAAAGCTAATTTACATATTGTCTTAAATGACTGAATATTATAAGTTGATCATCAGTTGGCTCACTGAGTGGACGGCTGTGATGGATTCTAAAGCAGGAAAGAAGCAAGTGCCTCACGCTGGGCTGATGCATTCAATCATTTCTCTTTCCAGACAAACAAACAAACACTCCGCAGGCTTTAGCTTGTCAAAATTTTGGAGCATACCAATACCAATATCAATACATATTTCCCACACTGTAAATTGTAATTAATTGCTTTAGTTTGTTAATTAGTGAGATAATGACCCAACGATATTGAGAAGAACCCATTTTCCAAGACAAGATTATTTAATTTCCGTGAAAAATTGTGATCCAAAAGAGTATGGAAATTGGTGTTTGTTGTCCCAATCAACTTCAGCTTTGCGTTTTCTTTCGCATTAAATGCCCTCCATAGTTCAACACGCCAATCCCACATTTCACTCTTGTTTCTTCGATTCATGAGCACCCTCTAATTGAGTGCCCTTTTACATTATTTTTCATTTTGGACATGTAACATTAAAAATCAATGGCCATCATGATTTCAACAAACTAATAAGAAAGTGATTATACTCTAATTAGTTGGTGTTAACGTATTATACTCTAATTAGTTGGTGTTAACGTATCTCTATTTATATACAACAAGAACTATTTATTTTTATACGAAAAATTAACACCAACTGATATAGTATGATTTTAAGTCATATCTTAGCTCAAATTGAAATTGTATTATATGAAGTTACATATGGTTAAATACTATACTATATCAGCTTGATGTAAAATCCTTAACATTACTCGAGCACTTCCAATATTTGTTTGACCATTCCTTTGAGAAAGTGTGACCTTCACTTGAAAATGGCAAGGAAGGACTGACAAGTCATGTATGTTTAAGTCTCGTTTTGAACAACTATGATGATCCATGAGTCTTCCGAGGACATATCCTTATTACAACCAACTACCAACTAGGGCCTAAAGGGTAATCAATTAATTGGTCCATGGGCTTGACTGTCATCTGCAATCAATTGGGCTCTCTTGTTTTAAAAATAGTAAAGCATTACTAAACTTTGTCTCATAAACACAACTGACACCAACAGTAGTGAGAGGTCCAACCATACGTATCGATTACTGACTTACATTATGATCACTTTTATTTAAGCTCCTGCTGATATATATATATATATATATATATATATATATATATATATATATATATATATATATATGTATATATTGCTTTTTTTGAAATGAAAATCATTGCTGTGCATTAACACTCCCTTTTATGAGTCTTCAATGTCAGAAGTCAATGACCCTGAGAACGTTGCAGTCTTTAACTAAAATGTGACATTTAGTTTAACAAAAATCTAAATAAAACAAAATAGTATTCTGGATGTATAATGTAATATTGCTGTATACATTTTACGGTTTTGTTTTTGTCTTTGATTTACTCGAGTTAAACATAGAGGTAACTGATCATAGGTTATCTGAAACAGGAACAATCGGACCTTGGCTTTGGAGTCATTAGTGAGGTCATAAGTATGAAGTATGAACTTTTGGCATCCGTGACTAGAAAAACAGATGGTGATGAAGTTTGTGTGTTTGTCTTTTTCAGTATAGCTCAATTTGCATGAGTTTTTCTTCCTTGGTTGTATATGCGGTACTTTTACAATTGCTAGTACATCTCATCTTATTAGCTATTGTTTTCGAAATTTTGAATTTAAGGGCACTCCATTTGAATCATATGGCTATAATCTAAGAATAAAATAGTAGTACTCCAATTCAATCAATGTATGTACTATACTTTCAGCAATATAAATTAAATATATAAATGGAATTTACTGCGTTAGTTGTCACTCAAAAAACTACATGTGAAAATGTAATAATAATATGCTTGAAATGTAATAATTAGTTTGTTTGAAGCATAATATTCCCCCTAAATATGTGTTTTAACTCTTATTTATTACTATTATTTACTTTTCAAACTAAACAGGAGGAGAATCCATTCAGCCTAGATATAGAAAAAGATTTTATTAGTTCGAAAAGTTACCTGTACTAGAGTCTAGACCAACCTGAAAATCAGACCTTTTTTTTTTTAATTTTATACTTACGATACGACGGTCCTATGTTACCATGTACCACATAGGAGATCAACTGCACCTTCTAAAGATGCTATTGCTGACGGCAGTATAGTGTCCTGGGATAACTTTGTAATTTAGGCTATGTTTGGTAGAGACTAGTGAGTAAAGAAAATAGAAAGAAAAGAAAAAAAAACAAAAAGGAAAATATTTTTTCTTTATAATTATTTAGTATGTAAAGAGAAAATAAAATTAATTAATTTTTATACGGTAATTTTATGCTCTTTATTGATATTTTAAAATTACAATGTAATTATATTTTAGTAAATTTAATACCACATATTTACTAAATAATTTTTTCCTCTTTTTCCTTTTTTTTTAGAAGAAACCCCTTTTTTTTTTATAAGTCTCACCATTTTTTTCCGCTCTCATTTTCTCTTTCTTTCCATTTTTCTTCCTACCAAACAACTTTCCATTTTCCTTTTATTTTTTTTTCCTACCATTTTTTTTCTTTCACTTTTCCCTCTTATCAAATATAGCAAACACCGTCTTATCACTCTTTAGACTTTACATTCATTTTTCAAACTTGTAACCAATTCAATTATAGTAAATTAGATTGCCAAATTTAAAAAAATAATTAAAGTACGTGTAGAATTTATAAGTTCATTAAAAAAAAGTTGTACTAATATTTACTAGTAAATAGCCTGATTCCGAATTTTAACAGTATAATAATATAATATTTCCATGTTAATTTACACACTTCAAATTTGGGGTATCCTAATAATTTTGAGACACAAGAAATCCAAAACTCTTTTGTTGAAAATCATGTCGGGTTCTGAGTTTGCAAGGGTCGCCAAACGATAGTTGGAATCCAACAATCTCGGCTGCTGAAGTGACCTAAAACCACATGTTTTTTTAAAAGCAATCTTACTATATTTAAGTAAGATCTTATTCAAATTTAAGAGTACTTTTCCAGCTGAAAGGGCTATTTCAAGAGCATTATTTTAAGGGACAAAATTTGAAGCACTGGGGTTCTCTGTCCTCATTGTGGAGAGACGAACTCAAAATTTGTTTAATATTATTTTATTTTATGCTTCTTTTTTTCCGCTTCATGGGTTGCCCACAACATCTCTTTATATCGATCTGTCAGCCTCAAATTGTGATCTTCCAAATCTATATGTTTCAGTTTATTGGGGGAAAAAAGGTACACTAGCTAGGCACTTGTACGTTATAACATAGATAACATAATTCCATATTTTCCATTTACCAAATGAGAATGCATTTGGTTAATTGAGCTTCATATCTCTTTGCACTAAAATAATGAAGTATGAACACATGTGAAGATTTATATAGTTTCTAATAAATGGCTTGAAATAAGTACAAAGAGCTACTAATAGGATGGTGTTCCACCAAAAATAAATAAATAATAGTATGGTGCAGATTAATATGATGTAGTAGTACTCGACGTTAAATACTTAGAATGAGCTCTAATAAAGTGCATAATGTGATTAGAATTCTTCTTTAGGTTGGCTGTTTAATCAAATGCTAGGACTTATCCTTAATATACTTGTGACAAAGATTAGTGGAGGGAGCTTTCTTTCAAGTCTTATCCTTTGTTGATGATCTTCACCAACTTTCTAATGAAAGCTTGACAGTTTACCACACTAACTAGTGGATCTTTTTCTTCTTCCTGTTGTCTTTTGCTTGGCATGCATAATCAACTTGTACTTAGGTTCCACTTTTTAGTTAGGAAAACTATCAAAGCATTGAGTACTATAAGAAGTTTTTCAAAAATTGTTCGGCTAAGCTATTCGAGAAACATATCCATGTGGGCATGTCCATCACATTAAAAATAAGTACAAGCCACTAGAAGATCTTTATGAACGTATCATAATTATTTTTGATTGATTGAAAATCTTGAGTTCGTTTAGTCCTTTCTTCTGTAATGGCATACTGAAAACCCAACTTAGATGTTAGACATCAAGTTAGCCTTTAATTTGATCTTTCTTTTTTTTTTTTCCATTGCTTTTCTATCCCACAAAATTAAACCAGAAAAAGATGTCCCCCACTACCGAAAAAAAGGATACAAGATTAGATAAAGTTTGTTTTCATGTCTAACTACCTAGCTATATTTACTGAGACTAAGTTTTGATTTGATAGTTCTGCATATATTTTTAAAGGACTTCTATTTTTTAGCTAGTTTGTGAAGCAAAGTCCAGAAAACAAGAAGATTAAAAAGAAAATAAAAGGAAAATATCATAAAATGTCCTTATATTTTATTTTTTTTCATTGACAAAATCTTCTGTCTTTGATAGTATTGAAAAATCTCCTTTGAATTTGATTTTTAATTATAAAAAATTTATTATTTGACAACTACTAATGTCAATTAAATTGGGAAAATCGATGAGAAATGACAAAATCACTTTTGATGAACGTAGATTTAGACATAATAAATTTAAAAATTGTCTATAAATAATTTCCCAATAATATTTTAATTTTAAATGAAATAGTAAGTGAAAAATAGTCTTCAAATAACTAACCATATATTCAAACACAAATAGAAAATGTAATATAAACCAAAATCTACTGTGCAGTAAGGGTAAATTTGTTATTTCTCATTAATTTGCAATAAAATTATATTTTTCTTGTTTGGTTAATTTCAAAAACACCTCTTTTATTATGCTAAGTAGGATGTTTACCTCCATATTCTTAAAAAATCGAAAAGTAACCTCACTATTTGCTAAAACGGTTTAAATTTACCCTCTCTTTTTAGTCAAACTTTGACTTATTTTTTAATAAAATTACAAATTTGTTCCCGGACATTGATATCCAAGCTATTCTTTAAATAAGACTGGGGGCCCGTTTGGGATAACTGTTACTTCCTAAAGTAAAAGCTCCAGAAGATCTTTCTAAAAAAGCTAGTGGGTCCATGTTTCATTAAAAAGATCTTCTAATTAAAAAAAGATCTTCTGACAATTCATCCAAACACCTCTAAAAGTAACTTTTAGACTCCAAAAGATCTTTGGAAGCCATGCCAAACAGACCCTGAATATCTTCAATACTGTTATAACAAATATATCATCAGTATTTTTTGTTTAAAAAAGTATTTTCTCGAGTAAATTAAAAAAAATCACATTATATGTTTGACGAAAAACATATAACATGATATACTGTTTTCTATTGTGAAAAATAAAAGGAACGCTTTTAATTTTTCTATTAGCAGAGAATTGAGTATAGTATTTAGCTATAATTGAGATGGTATTTTAGTTTTTTCATATTTAGAATAGATTTAAGGGTTAATGACACCATTGGTCCCCAACCTATTACCATTTTGACATATTATTCCTCAATTTATTTTTTGTGGCATTTAAGTACTAAACGTTTCTTTTTTGGCACCATTGATCCTTTTGGCATATTTCATCCAAGATTTAGTTAAAATTTATTTGAATGAGAGAAATTTTATACCATGAATCTCGATTTTTCAATCGTTTAACAATTTAGTCCCTAATTTTTATTTTTATATTTATATTTCCAATTAAAAATATTGCATCTGCCAATCTTTCAGAAAATTAAGATTCAAAGACGGATATAAACAAACAGTTCATTTAAAAACTAAATTCAAAAAAGAAAAACAAATTATACTAATAAACCTTAGTTTATGTCAAACTATAATAACTTTATGAACAAAAAATAATTATCTTACCATTTTTAAAACTAAAAAAATTTTACATACATACTTTTACACTAGTCAAATTTGACTGAAAATATTCTTGTAATTATGAATGATTATTCTAAAAAATTAATTAATTATTTGCAACAAACAAGCCTGAAAAGTTTTATAGTTTTCCATTAAATATTCATTTCTTTATGTAATTGCATCTGTCAATTTTTCGAAAAATTAGTTTTTTAGAATTTTAATTTTCCAAAAGATTGGCAGATGCAATATTGTTAATCAGAAATATGAATACAAAAAAAAAATATGGACTAAGTTGTTAAACAATTGAAAAATAAAGATCAATGGTGCAAAATTTCTCTCATTCAAATGAATTTTAACGGAATCTTGGATAGAATATGTCAAAAGGATCAATAGTGCCAAAAAAAGAAACGTTTAGTGCTTGAATGCCACAAAAAAAAGATTGATGATCAATACGCCAAAATGATAATATGTTGGAGACCAATGGTGTCATTAACCCTAAATTTAAAAAGTGCGAATTGGAAATGGGAAAAAATAAAAGAAAAAAATCATAATTTTCTTACTTAGGGCAGATTAGAGATTGTGACTTGGACAGTGTAGCTCTCATAAATGAGGCCCTATGGCTATGTGTTTCTATTAGCTCTTAGTAGATTCCATTTCCCATACATAAATCTGACTAACCCTTGATGGTAGACCACATTTAGGTTATCTGAAATTTGATCAGAGAAAACTGATCTAATTTGATGAAAAAGTTTAGTTAAGAAAAATGAGAGAGAGGAAGGAAATAATAATCATAATTGCTTGGTGCCTCTAAGCACGCTAAAGTGGGGTTTCTTTTGGTGTTTCGTGTTTGTAAACTTGTGGTTAAACCATAGTTGTCAGAGAAAAGTTATGTGGGATCGTGTCCTTCTCTTTCATCTTTATCTAAACTCAGATGAAGTTGACTGTGGCAATCATTATGCCTCAGCATCTCCATGTGGAAGCACAACAAGTATGTGCAACCAAACTATCTTTGTCCAACACTTGATACATCTTTTTGTTTAAGTCTAGCTTATAACACTAAAAACATATCTCTTGACTGACTATATCTCCTCCATTGATGGAGATTGATTTTTCCATTTTCAAAAATAAAATAAAATTTTATTTTATTTTTATTTCCTTTTATCAACAAAGACTTATGATAGTATACATTTCTAATTATCATGTCATATAAAATTAAACAGCTATACTAATTACTCTCGATAGATTTTATTGCAAAATATGCATGCCCATAAAGCGTTTATTATTATGTTGAATAATCTTATGTTTAAATAAAATACTAAAGAACACCGGTTGTAGTACATACTAAATATCAAAAATAATTTAAGACTCATATACAAATTTTGTAGAAGAATATATAAATTTTGTAGTGGAATCTGTACCACTTTTACTAGGGTGTAACGAGAGATCAACAGAGCATATGTTTATTGTTCTTATTTGATTGTAACTTTTGATTGAAGGTAATATTGCATCTTTTTAGCCAACAAGGTAATTAGTTAAAGTGGCAAACTGAGTTAACCTTCAAAATCATGCTTTACACTGCAACATTTGATAGTGAAAAATTATCTAGTGAAAAGATACGGACCAAGTTAAGAGTTTATAAATCACCACATGAATTACATAAGGAAAGAAAAACCATGTAAAACTATATAATAATAGCTAACTACTATATATAAAGACAATTAATTCATGAACTCAAAACAGATCTCCCGAGATAGGCAGCTTGCAAGTTGTAAGTATGATAATTGCCAAGGGTTAATGCCCTGGCATTTTACAGTATTGGAAAACGCACTATGTCAGTCCAACATAGACATTTCTATGCCGATTTATAATTTTTTTTCATTAATTTAAAAATAAAAAAGAGAGGAGAGAAAGTTTCAATAAAAACCTTCTTAGTTCTTACTCTCTTTCTCCTTCATCACCATTTTACAGTGCCATTCTCTAATTATTACGAACCCAAATCCCAATGCCTATCTTTCCCCGCCAACAAGGCTTCACTTCGTGAAACCTGGCGACGATTTTGACTGGTCCTATATCATCATCACACCCCCACACTACTGTGCTTACAAAATTACCAACCAACCCTTTGGTTTTGGGCTCTTCTATAGTGTCCATATTTCTCATGTCAAACCATCGACGAATAGAAAAAAAATATTGCCACTATGCATGCCATGTTCTATGCACACCACTTGAATTTTGAAGAAATAACACATTTACCAAGTATGCATTATGTTTTAGCGGGGGGAAAAAAAAAAGAGAGAGAGAGAGAGAGAATCATTCTAATGATTTGATATCAATTCTAAAATAAAAAATATATGCTTTACTCATATTAATTACACTGACCATGTAAACTCGAAAGTGATTTTATTTGTTATGTTATTTTTAAACTGATAGGTAATTTTGATAAAAGTCGAGACAGGATAATAAAGTGTAAAAAGAGTGCTAGTGACGTTCACTTTCTTAGTCTCTCTATCTCAGGACTAATGAGCTGAAATAAATAATGAGAAAAGACAGTTAATACTTAAAAAGATTAAAAATATCACCATATAAGTTAAAGCTAAACATCACGTCACTCAAAATATAGACTGACAAAATAAGTGTTGCAATGCTGAGTGTAATTTTTACAAATTCATGACATGCACACCACAT
>JXTC01000032.1:1127553-1185026 GCA_002914845.1 Trema orientale
AAAGCTCGGACTATGATTCCATGGTGGGAGGGAGAGTTCAGCTGGAGGAAGCAGTTGAGGAGCTCGCGGAGGTCGTCCTTGGAGTAAATCTCGTTCTCCAGTATCATCTGCAGCATCGACCGCCTGAAGTCCAGGTACGGATCGTCCGACTCCTTCTCCACCGCCACCCCCTCTCCGCCGACTCGCCCGAACCCCCTCACGGTCGTTCTCGGCGACGACTTGTTGTCGTCGGAGAATATGGCGGAGGACGAGGTGGTGGTGGTGGTGGTGGCGGTGGTGGCGGAGTCGTCGTAGTCGTCGTTCCACGAGGCTGATGATGAGGAGCGGTGGTGTCGTTTGGGCTTTCCTTGGGCCTTGGTTTTGGGCTTATTGGGCTTCGGGTGGAATAGGAGGGACAGTTTGGGCCGGCTACAGCTGCAGCCTAGGTCGACTGCCACTGTGTTTAGGAGGAGCCTTTTTCTGGTAGAACTGGCCATTTTTGGATAGAGAGAGAGAGAGAGACTGACTCAGATGTATAGATATAGAAATAGATGTATATATAGAGAGAGAAAGAAGGGAGTTTGTTCCTGAAAGAGTGCCTGAGGAGCGAGAGAGCTGGGGAAGGAGGGTTTGACTAGAAATGGGGCTAAGGGGAAGGTTCTTATATATAGAGGGACTAGTCTAAAAGTACAGCTCAATAAGGGGTGACCCTATATGCTAACGTGACACGGCTGTGAGTTTTACTCAAAAATGACAGGACGATCTTCACCGCGAGATGTGGGTCCTATCTGGTTGTGAGGGTCACGGGGTCATGTCATTACGGTACGTGGGGCCGTCATGATAGAGGTACTAGTACTACTATACTACATGCAAAAGGGTTTATAAGTGTTTAAAGATTGGGTTTAATTTTAATTAATTGGGGTGACGTGGGGAATGATATTGGGATCAGCAAAATAAGATCGAACTCTGTTTGATTCGATTCCAAAACGTTTCAGATCTGTATTTTTGTAATGGACTCGTGTGCTTACTGCTCAGCTCATGCACTTATATAAATAATACAAAATTTTTCTCTCACTTGGTGTGAATAGGTACACCGTACACTATATGGAGATAAACATTATAATATGCCACTATTCAATATTAATATGTGGGGCAACTAAATGGAATCTTATCAAATAATTAATTAGTGGGTGAGTTTAAAGGTATGATAAATGATATTGGGCTAAATTTAAGAAGGGTTTTCCATCATAGACGTCATCTCGAAAAATGCTAAACCATACTTGTAGTATTAAGTATCATACATTAAAAAATAATTAGTAACGTATTTGTCAATTTTATTAGTATATGATACTTACTGATTAACCAGTTATTCATAAGGCACGACATTGCTCATAACATTTGATAGTAAGGGTTCTCAAAACATCATACTAATGAATGAATTTGTATGCAAATTTCATATAATCTAATAATAGAATTTGGTACTGTAGAAGTAATTTTCATATTCTACGAGTAGAAACTCGACATATTGAGACGATTATGGGAAATCTGTTTGTTGAGCTTATTATTCAACTCGATAATTTTACAGCTTTCCCGAAATGATACTTAACTGTAAAATGTAGATTATGAGATTCTGCAAAGTTGCATGGAATTAGGGGTGGCAATTCGTGTTGTCGTGTCATATTCGTGTCGTGTAGAGGCATATATATAACGAGCAATTACCAAACTCAAACCCGACACGTTTATTATTCGTGTCATGATTTGTAAACCCACACCCGACACGCTAAATAAACAGGTTAACCTGTGAGTGACACATTTAACACGTTATTTAAATAGGTCGTATTCAGATCGTGTCCAACGTAATACGACCTACTAACCTGTATACTGTTAACCCATTAATTGAACTCAATTTAACATGTTAATGTTAAATATGTTGTATTTGGTTCAACTTGGCATAACGTATTAACCTATTAATTTTAACATATTAACCTATTTCATATTTTCAATATAACTTGATATAATCTATTAACTTATTTTATATTTCTAATATAACTAAGCAACTATAATCAAATAAATATAACACACAATCCAAAGTTTAAAACCAAAATAAAATTTTCAAGTTTTAGTACATAAAACATAAAAGGGAAGTTTTAAATCTTGGTACACACAAGATAATAAAATGTCTCAGAAAATTTAATCGTGTTAAACGGGTCAATTTCGGGTTTAATAGGTTAACCTGCTAATGACCTATTATTTAATCGTGTTTAATCAGGTTTAACCTGTTTTGACCTGTACCTGTTTAAGACAAACCCAAACTCGCTAATTTCGTATCGTTTTCGAGTCGTGTTATCGTGTCGTGACCTAAATTGCCACCTCTACATGGAATATCAATCTAGGCATCTACCTATCTGAGCTCATAGCCACCAAAAAAAAATATATTAAATGAGTACTGTATCCTCGTTCAACTACTCCAATCACAGGCTACAATGTCCATGAATCCGTGATCTTTATCTTTTCTTTTTCATTAGTATACATACACATGAAATATAAAATAATGTATAAACGAGTTTTGTTGTTAAATATGAGTTGGTAAGATACACAGAACAGAAGCCAAAATAGATCCATCACTTTCTAAGTTATATCTTTTTCAACTGAAAGTTTCATATACTACAACAATAAAAAAATGTAAATCTGAGATTAGTTAAAAACCAGTAATAACAACTAGTAATAACAACTACGATTAATTTAGACTATCAATAACTATTACTCGTGATACTTTAGCATTGCTCTTTTAACAATAATTACTCCTAAATTACAAGTAATTAGAAACCAGTAATAATAATTACTAGTGGTGTTACATAGCATTGCTCATTTAAGGTATACCGCATTGATAATACACAGATCCTTCGGATGTTTTTATACTAAACATCAACAGTGCCATTAGTACCATTGAACTTTTGATCAATTTGACATCATCAGGCTGTCTTATCCACCAACCAACCAACCCTTGTAACTGGAACTGAGTTCTAAAAACTAAACTAGTGTGTTAAAAAGTCTTTGGTTTATCTTAGTGAGTTGATCTTGAAATTTGATTATTGATCAAGGTGACCACATGCTGAGCAACCCAAGTAGAGCCAGCTTCAGTGCAACAGAAAGCGTGAGTGTGGCCCTCTCTTTCTCTTGATAGAGCAATATCTGGGACCTGCCTGGAAATCTGTGGCAAAGAGAAAGTACCAGAAAAGCAGCTTATATAACTAGTTAAAGTACAAAATGCCAAAAGGCAAAAGTGGAGTTTAAAAAAAGCTTTGAAGGAAAGCGAATATCTTGTTCACCTACTAATTAAACCACGCTCCTAAATAGTAAATACCGACCCTTATAATCAGCTTATGCATAAACTCTAAAACACATAACATGGAAACGTAGCAGCATCTACTTCATTGTCAAAGGCTAAGGACAGTGACATGGATGAGTGGTGGACCATGCATGTCACGTGTAGGGGCCCCACATCATCTAATGGCTGAGTTTGGACAATTTTTTGTAGCATAACTATTTTTCATCTGGCATATATTGAACATTCATATTGTGTATGGTTATCTATTTGAGAAGAGAATTGTGCATTTAGATTATTTCTTGATGTAGCTATGCATTCTCAACAGTTTTTTTTGGTAGGAACAGTGGTCAGACGACTCTCAGATGAGACTGATAGTCATAACAGATCATGATCTATGACCGTAGACCATAATAATCATCATGAAACATGATAATCATCTTCACCGAAACTATATGAGGAAAGAAACCTGCTTAGTATCACTTGGACAACCTCCGTGACTCAGACTACCGTTTAGACATAACACAGCAAAAAAGGTAATTGAAGCACCTGGCTATAAGAGAAAATGACCTCTACTTTCAATTTTTATTTAGTTTTAATAGAAAAGAAACCGAGTTCTTAACAATAGATTGATCCTGAACTCGAGGGGTCTCATGTTGAAACCTGAGTAGTGAGTGCTAATAAATTGTCAGCGCCAGGCAGTAAGATGTACATTCATGTCGGAGGCAGATGAGAAGAGGATAAGAAATTTCATGGGCCACAATTGAGTACAAATTTTCTTAAACACCACATAGCAAAGCCAGACAACATTTCCACAAATAGGCAAAAGGATATAACATCTTCCTCACTTGAGTAATGAAATGCCAGCACTTACCTCTTCAAACATTTGCAGTGGTCCCCAGTGATCATCAGTGCCAAACAAAAATGCAATTCTATGATGCTTCTCTCTCATAAATGCCCAATCTGGTGTTTCTGAAAGCTAGCATAGGATGCCACTAGTCAGAAAACGACTCTTCGTTGTTTTATATTCCTACCAAGTATATCTTAGTAGAAGAGATACTTAACCACTATCATGGAATACAAGCAGTAACGGACGAGGAAAATTATTATTTTCTTTTCTCAAGTCATGGTAAACGTATACAAAGTGCATAACAGACTTTTCTTTCAAAATGCAGCACCGTTCTAGCCAGTGCATGAAAACGGAATTATGCACTGAAAGAACTTAATATTTCTCAAATAGCTATAGTGTGCAATACATGAGATGAAAGTGGATTTATATGCATCCTGAAAGAAGAAGTTAATCATTTTCATATAGTGCTAGTGTGCAATAAATGATTTCGGTAGCACAATTCTCAAATTTTATATTGTGAAAGTAACAGAATGCAGGGCAAGAATTTAACAAATTTGTCTATAAAGATCTCATTTTTATATATTTACCTGTCAAAGTTAATGTTAATAATTTCAAAAAAAAAAAAAAAAGGTAGTACCAGTAAAAGGAAAAACCACCTTAAACCACTGATTATAAACCCCACGACGATAACCTGACATTTCATTTTAACGTGATGGAAAATGCAAATGCAACTACTGGAACAAATGTGCTAATACAATATCAGGATTATTCATAATGATCTCACGAAAAATTAGGATTTACCTTTCTGAATTCTGTCATTGCCATATAGAGCATATTCCGCATTGTATGGTACTGCAAATGTAAAGACAGTCTAATCACAAGCATGCACAGACAGTAGGAACCTTTGACATAAATTGTACAAAATCCTCTAACAATGGTCACTTAAATAAGAAAATAGATAAAGAGTGCATATTATATATCAAATAAAAATAATTGGAATAGCCATAGCAATTTAATATAAGACAAATTTTACCTTTGCCAAGTGAGAGCAAGTAGCCTCAACTGCAGCACTAGACCATGATTTCCCAAGAGACTGACTCACAATTAACCTCAAAGCCTGGCTTGGTAACAATCCTAACAATGCTACAATGGAACTGAGGGCCACACATACAACTGGGGACCTGAAATACATTATTTTGTGCTATTAATCTTTGTGATGCCTTATTGGATTTTAAAATAGCATATGCAGAACAAGAAGTGTCCCACAAAACCAATATGCAATTTACATTAGGACTAAACAAGATCTTCATATTGAAATCAGTCTACATGTTGTCAATTTAAGCCATCATACAACCATGCTCTTTTTGAATGTAGAAGCCTAATTGTTCATACCTAAAGCAAATTACAAAATTGACACCTGTTAAAGTAGGCAGAACGAAGTATGAAAAAGAAAAAGTAAAAGTAAAAATAAATAGCTCACTGGAAAACACCCAATATCTCAACAAAATACTGCAGTTCACGTGAAGTTGACTAGATGCTTTTTTGCATATAGTAAGGCATGGGAAATTATGTTAGTCATAAAGGCTAAAAGAAAAGAAAAGACTGTACGCTGCAATCTTCCCAATGATAGACTGATTCCTGGATTGTAGGTTCAATGCCAAAAATGGATATAAGCCAACGCAATATAACACCTACGATGCCCAAAGGGAAGTCAGAGAAAAGGTTACCCAACATCTAGAAACATATGATAAGCAACATGACCGGAAAAAACACGCGCACACACATATATAGCACCAATTGAGTGTCCAACCTTCTCTGGAATTCTCTTAAGCATTTCAACACATATATATGCACCAATTGAGTGCCCAACCTACACCAAGGAATTTCATGTCAGCTTTTAAACACTTTCTGCAACAGGAAACCAGTTCAAAACATATCTCAATGAATGAGCTATTAAATCATTACTTGTAAGTTTTTCACATAAAATAAAGAAGCATGACAATCTACATAAAAAATCAGAGCAAGAGATGGCTTTCCTTTCTTGCTAATATAACTGACTCCAGCATATATGATACAATATTTCTCATAAGCATTCAAAATAGGACTAATAAGAAAATTCAGACTTCCACTCAGAAACCTAGCATGAAATTGAAATAATATTGTAGTTAAACCTATCTCTTCCTGGAAAACGCTTTTTGAGAGCTCAACAACACTTGAATGCATGGAGGGAAAAAAAAGTAGAAGAAGAAGGACTACCAGTAATATAGGAACTTCATCATTTTGCAATTCCTGTTTGATGAAATGCACCTGCAAAAGCCTGAATTTAGATGGATGTCCAGGCCAACAATTTGCACAGAACAGATAAAAAGAAAGCAGAAAGTCGGTCACCTTATGATCAATTTGTTCTTGCAATGAAAACAACCTTCCATGCTCCCAATCCTGACAAGAAGAGAACCTGACATAAGATATTAAGAATATACAGTGGCATGAAAGACCAACCCAAAATTAAAATACGTGTTGCGTTGCACTTGAAGCTTCCTTCATATTATTAATCTTACAACACAGTAAACCATTTCATTTTTAAAGTAAATACTGACTACACTGCATCTCAACTTAAAAGACTGAGCAGCTATATAACTTTGAGTTTAATTTTCATAATGATTTAATAGACAACAAATTACTTCCCACATAACATTATCTTCATTATTCTAGGTTGCCAAAGTCAAGATAGTATACAGAATACAACAAAAGGGCAAGAGGAAAAATTCGTGGGGAAGATTAAAATTGTTAAGGCCTAAACTTAAACAAGCAAGATACAGTACCTTTTTTGTATGAGATAAGTGACCAACAGCTGATGAAGCACAGTAAAATGCAACAGATCAATAAAGCTACCCAAAATTACAAATCACTCCAACATGAATCTAAAAACGAAACAAAAAGGTGAAAGTTTTACTAATCTTGCCTGTCACAGACGCACTTCCTCCAAGCAGCTCATAAAGTGATTCAACAAATTCCTTATAATATGAAACAACACCTTCAAGTAACAAACATCCCAAATCCAAATTTTCATGTCTGAACACAATAACAAAGGCAAAGCACCAATTCCCAATACTCAAATACACATACCTGGATTTCCAGGGATCACTAGAACATGAAATGTTGGCTCATTGGCCAGAACTTCCAATAATTCAGTGGCATAACTAAATAATAAATGAAAATTACTAAAGTTTGGAAACCAAGAAGACAAAAAATAAATTATTAAAAAAAAAAATAGCGCCCATGTACCTTGACACATTGCATAAACGAAAATGAGCAAGCTTTTTACTTTTGGACCGTAAAACTTGGTGACTCATCTGGCTAATTACACCATATGATGTATTTTTCGACCTTAAAAGACAAAATCACGAACTGGGTATTACTCTAACAAGTAAGAAATATAGAAAAAAAGTTGAGAATTTATAACATTGAAGGAATAACAAGTAAAATGTTTGAATGTAAGTACCTGAAATGGCTGTAATGGACGGAGAGCCCAATGGGTTTAGCAAAGGAAGAAGCAATGCGAAGCAGCATTTCTCTTCTGGCGTTTTGTTTGAATTATATATGTATAATTGGCATTCATTCACGTATCTTTTCATAGCGTTTTTATAGATGTATGGACTTGTTTCCGAAACGTTTCGCAACTACTGGTAGTTTTCGGCCACTCATGGCTGTTAACTTTAGCTGTTACCCACCAGTTTCTCTGGGTCGTCGAGGGCTGTTGCAGTGAGCCCTTCTAGGCCCAAACCAAATTTGGGCTTTTCTGCTTATACTCAAGGGAAATGGACCTAACCAGTGGTGTTTTGAGTATTTTGTTGAAAGGCTACTTGCAAAAATCCAGGCTTACAGTCCAAAAAATTGGAAAATGGGAAAATGACATTTAGTACGGTTTTTCACGAAATAATGACAATTTTACAACCTGGTGCAAACAATAACTTTTCTGTACGGTTCAGGCAAAAGTATTTCCATTTTATACAGTGTAAGGCGTGGTAAACCGTTATTAATTTTAAAATTAATATAAATGAAGTAGAAGCAAATGCAAGTTAATTTAGTGGCTGGGCTTATTTTGTCCCTCGTACCAGATCAGGGTTTGAACCCCTTTGGGCATACTCTATCTTTTCTTCTTTTATTGCTTATCATTTTCTCCTTATTTTTTTTTCTTTTTCCATTTTCTCTTTTCTTTATTTATTCCTTTTTCATTTTCTCTTTTTCAAATTCATTTGTTAAAACCTACTTCATTTTCCTTTTTCATTTTTACTTACTAAAGAAACCAACCATAGTAATAAAGGAAACCGTATGCCGAACTAATAAATAGTATCAAAAAAATTAATTTTGTTACCAGAAACTCATAAACTAATTAATACTATTGGGCTCTAGTTAATCTTGCGGGTGCCAAAAACCATTTACTAATTAATATTAGAAACTAGAAACCATTTTTATTAATGTTTTCTAACTATCTGATGTGGTTGTTAGATTCCAATAGCCAATTAAGAAGAAAAAACCAGAAACCATACTGGTTTCTGCTAAACCAAACTGATTTACTTATGTACAAGGCATTCCGCTAAAATGAAACCAAACTGGTTTCTAAGAAACCTTTTCGATTTCTTGTTTTTTACTTACATATAGGGCATTCTGCTAAAAGGAAATCATACTAGTTTCCATAAAATCTTTCTAGTTTCCTGTGATTTACCAACATATAGGGTATTTCGCTGAAAGAAAACTAAACTGGTTTTTAGGAAACCTTTGTGGTTCTGGTGATTTACTTACAGAGCATTCTGCTAAAAGGAAACAAAACTGATTTCCATGAAATCTTTGCGGTTTCCTGTGATTTACTTACATACATGATATTCTACTACACATAAAGTAAATCGGTTCCCTGGAAACTATTTTAATTTCTTGTGATTTACTTACAAACATGACATTCTGCTAAAAAGAAGCCAAACTGATTTCCTGAAAACCTTTATAGTTTCATGTGATTTACTTATATATAGGACATTTTGCTGCACATAAACTAAATTAGTTTCCTTGAAACTTTTTTGATTTCCTGTGATTTACTTACATACATAATATTATGCTAAAAGGAAACCAAACTGATTTCCTAAAAAGGTTTCCTAATTGAATATAATAAATTGAGAAAGGTGGGATAACATGGAAAAAAAAAAAAGAAATTAAAGAAATAAAGAATATAATAATAAAAAAGGTGTAAACTATGAAAGTAGAATATAATAAATTTAGAAAAGTAGACAAAAAAAAAATTAAAGAGATAAAGAATATAACAACAAACAAGAAAAAGAAAAAAAGGCATAAATTAGTTTTCTAGAAACGTTTGTGGTTTCTTGAGATTTACTTACATAGAAGGCATCCTACTAAAAGGAAACGAAACTGGTTTCCTGGAAACTTTTGTAGTTTATTGAAAACTTTGTGGTTTCATGTGATTTACTTACATACAGGACATTGTGCTATGTATAAACCAAACTAGTATTATGTAATTTACTTACATACATGATATTCTGCTAAAAGAAAACCAAATTAGTTTTCTACAAACTTTTGTAGTTTCCAGGAATATATTAAATTTAGAAAGATGAGCAAAAAAAATGAAAAAATGAATTAAAGAGATAAAGAATATAATAATAAAAAAAAAGAAAAAAAAAAGGTCCTAAACTAGTAAAATGGAAAATAATAAATTTAGAATAATAAATTTAGAAAGGTGAGCAAAAAAATAAAAAATAAATTAAAGAGATAAATAATTTAGGAATAAAAAAGAAAAAGAAAAAAATAAAAAAACATAAACTATAAAAATAGTGGTGTCATGGTTTGAAATTGAGAAGGAGAAAATCAATTGGGGTCTAACCATTATAGCAACAAGTTTCCCATCAATTGTCGTAGTTTCTTTTAATAATAAAGTTATTTTTTAAAAAGCTGTCAATATTTATAAGTTTGTCATCGCGTCCTTTAGCACCCAGATTATAGAGATTATGTCTCTTTTGGTTGTACAAAAATAATACCTCTCTATTAGTTCGTATTTTCATCATTTTTTTCTCAAAATGTAAGTAAAAGTGTTCTAATCCCTTGAAAAATCCCACATGGGTTGATTTTCTTTTTGAAGAAGTTTTGGATTTGTTTAGAAAAACATCATTTTATGAAAAGAATTATAAAAATATTACTTTTTCTTCAAAATTAGTATTTTTCAAATGTACTCGAGGTAACAAATCGAGTTACTTGAGATAACTAATCTAAGTAACATGACCGATTATCTTTAATATCTTATCATTTATTAATTAGTAAAAATTGATTATTTTCTAAATATTTGTACAGTATTTTACTAAATAAATCCAGAATTTTCGAAAAAAATCTTATAATTGGGATTTTTAAATTTTTTTTTTAGAATTTTACTGTATAAAAGGGTTAGAATGACCTTTTTAAGGCTGCCAGAGTATTAGTGACTGATAATTACTCTATTTGTAAACAGTGACTGATTCTGAAAAAATTATAAATTTATGGTTATAAATATAGTGAGTTTATTCATTCAAAAAAACATATATAGTGAATTTACGTCAATGATATTGTGACAATCTTTAAAAAGTCATTTTGGCCCAAATAGCTCATAGATAGGTCCATTTCTCAAACTCAATTCTTAAGCCTTTTAACTCGTACATTCGTTTGGGCTTCTTAGCCGAGTTGCCGAATTTTAGGTTTAAAAAATTGACATTTTTCAAATACTATTGAAAATAGCTGAATTTATCAAAAAATTGGCAAAATGGTCGAGTTAATCAAACAACCTAATAGAAATTCGTTTTTGAATACTTTATCAGTTTAATAATGTAAGGAAAAAAAAATTATAGACTGATAAATTTAATATGAAAATGATAGACTAACACATGGTAATTAATATACTGATATAAAATGGATACACTAATAAACAAAATTGACACACAAATATATACAGATTTATTAATAAAATGGCTAAATGTCACCTAGGGTTCTCATCCTTTCATCAGTGTATCACTTATCTGCCCCATTTTGTTTTCCATAGTATTTAACTCCCCAATTTATGTATTTTGTATCAGATAGATCCTTTTTAAGCACTTCCATCAAAAATGTTGTCAAATGTCACACGCAAAGCACGTGTTACATTTTGGCAAGGGTATTAGATATAGTTTGGAACAAAAAAATTTGGAATAAAAGAACTCGATTCTCTCTTCCTTCTCTCGAGCTAACTTTGCCTTTGCGAATTCTCACCGCTAAGACATTAAGCTAACTTTGCCTCAGGGAGAATATTCAGGAACGTGGTCGGGGACAAGTATGTAAACATATACCTTGGGCCGGGTCGGAGGAGGCATTCCCCGCCCCAAACTTGCCCCGACATACTTATTACATTAAAATTTTTTTTATAATTTTTATATATGAATTTTATAGATGTTGTTTTCATGGTATTAGTAGAGTAGAATTTTTATCTCATTAGGTTGCTACTAAAAGAGGACATTAGCAAAATACAAATTTTTTTCTTAATTACCTTTGGTGCGGAGACCACTGGGGACCTTAACTCGGCCGGGGATTCCTTAGCCTAGAGGGAAACGGGAGGGGGAGAGAGAGTCACGGGGACGGGGGTCATTCTCTTCCCCCCTCCTCCCCTCCTCTCTTTTTCTCCCGAATTGGTAAAAGGTTACAAAACATAGGAAGTTAAGTGCTTAAAAAAAAAAAAATCTAACTAATACACCAGAGAAAGGATGAGGACCACATGTGATATTTACCCTAATAAAATTGATCTACTAAAAACTAGTCATTTTGGAAAAATGATACTAAAAACATACATTTAGTTAGTGGGTTAAAAAAAATGACCATTTCTTAAAATAAAGTGAAAAAAGGGACTTTTTTTAGTTATAAATACTTCATTTATTTTGACAATTAATAAAAAATTCTTGGCATTTTTCAGATTTTCAGATTATTTAGGTGGATGACTATGAGTCACTTGTGTGACATAGTTACCCATCGTCACAGTTGTGTACCATAGTAGTCACCTATATATGGTCACTTGGTCATTGCCTCATTGGGTACGTGATCTAGTGATTTTACCATACTAATTGTTGATTAGAAAAATCAGAATATTTGAAATTTTCAATTTTATGTTTTTTTTTTTTTTTTCATGTCGTACTCTGCTAAATTTGCGATAAAGATATCCAAAATAGGAATTCTTTTTCATTACAACCTTCTTTGTTTGAAATTTTGAGAACCTTCTGTCGGCTGTTTCCTTCCCTGAAGCTGAAGGTAAAGAAAATGTGGTATTTTTCTTTTACACATACATATAATATGTAAGAATAGTCAACTGAATGTTCTAAAAACGTATACATACAGTTGCTTCTTTGTAATTTTCTCGTGTAAATTCGTGGAAATTTCAATTGCATACGGTGGACAAAGTATTTTTAATAAATGTTTTGGATTCTAAATTTTATATAGTTTGCTTGGCTTATAAGTTAAGAGACATAAAAGAGAAGAAACCAAAATTCTAATGTCTTTTTTATGTGAAAGGCAATAAAAAAATCAAATCGATCCATAATCATATCACAAACTCACATTGTGATGATGCAACTATGCAAATGGGAATCAACTATCAAGGCGATGGAACCCTAAGGTATTATGTTAAACTAACTTCAACTACAACTTAAAAGCTAAGCATGCATTACTTATCTATTCCATGATGATGCCATAAATTTAAATAAATAATTAATTAATTAACGTGTTCCTAATTAAAAAAATGGCAATAGGTTGACTGACTAGTAAACTTTGGTTTAAAAAAATGTAATATTTTTTTCTTCTTCTAAAAAGTACTACAATGTTATGTTTGTAATATTTGTTTTTGTGCCCTATTAGAATATTGTTTCAGTTGTTGACCTAATGTATAACAACTTCCTAGATGTAGCTATTATCAATAACAACTTCCTAGCACTTATTATGCCCAGAAAATATATAGTTCAAGAGGGATAGGTGATTCTAGATCAACTTTTCTTCAGCTCATTGTAAATTGACTAGGTCTAGAGCACATATGTATCATGGTCAACTATGACCAAGATAGGAGTAGAAAGGCAAGGAAGGCTAAAAATCTAAAGAAGCAAGTTTTTATTTTTTAAAAAATATTTTAAATCCATATATAGAGGAAATATTAATTAAATATCTAAAAGAAAATCATGAAATAACTTGGGTTTGACAATTGGAAGGACCCCGTGGTATATGAATTTCTTCTAAAGTTGTCCATATACCCGATCACTTGCATGGTAGTAGTATTTGATGATTGTTATCGTGTGACACCCTTATGCAATATTTTCTTCCCTTTCTTTCTATATGATAAAATAAAAAAGGACAAACAAATAAGTTTAAGTAATAATGGCGATATTGCTTGCCTCATGGATGTGCAAAGTGCAAACCATTTCTATTATTTGACGTATTCAATGGCCAATAAATGACATTAATCTTTACTTTAGTTTAGTTTATCCTAGTCATAGGAGCTCTTCTTATTAGATGTGTCGACGAAATGTTAAATAACAACTATACCCTTCAATCATTTTTAAAAATCTAATAAAGTGTGGAATATGCTTGCTGCTCGTAAAAGAGACACATATTATAAACTAGAGGAAAAAGCACAAGTTTTTGCCTTAGAATTTACTACTTTACCGTTGACTCCTTTATTGTCCATCTTCTTTAGAATTCAAGTGAAAGATCCAATTATATAATACTTAATATTTTGTCTTGGTATAGCATACACTTACGTTAATTAATACGACTCTTTCAAATGAGGATGAGCATAATAATTTTTTAATCAAATCATTGCCATCAGCAGAAGGATATGGTAACATTTGACCCGGTTTATCCATCTTTGATATTATATTTATTCAGTGATGCATTTTTTTGAAAGACTTTAATGATACATTTTGAGTATATTATTATCTTATGCAGAGTTTTTATTTTTATTATTATTTTAGCCATGTACATTGAATTGGTTAAATTTTTGGGGGGTAAATCATGGTCTGAATTAGTTTTTTTTATAAAAAAAAAATAAAGAAAAAAAGATTGTCACGTTCTATAAGAATTAAGAATGAACAAAAACTTTGTTAATGACCAAGTCCACTATATCCCGTAAGTTTTGTTGTACATTTAGGCCATTTCATCTTCTTAATTTATATTTTTATGCTACTCCAAAAAAAAAAAATAGATTATATTTTTACGCTAGGCCTTAACAAATGTAATTTTCAAAAATCAAACATAATCCGAGTTAATATTTTCATTCCTTTCTCTTTTTTTTTTTTTTTGAAAGTACATTTTGTTATAAATGTCAATTCAAATAATGATGAGAACGTGGGATATCCAATATTAAAAAAAAAAAAAAATGATGAGAACGTGGGACTTCGATTTTTTCTTTCGTTAACAATATTAATCATGGCTAGTAAATATGAAAGCAAGAAAGAAAATGATTTGTGAAATGACAAAAATACCCCGGGGGCAGAGAACTCATAACCGCCAAACGGTAAAAGCGTACTAGAAGAGTCTCCCTCTCTTCCGGACGGAGTCTCTCATATCTCTCCTCACCTCACTGAGTTGCGTGCAAATTTATAAAGAAGCGTCCACTGCAAGAAATCTCTCTACTTTTCTTTTTTCCTTTTAATCATTTCCTCTTTTATACATGTATATATATATAATATATATATATATATATATATAAATGTTCATAGATTGCCAACTCTTGTGGTTAATCCTCTGATCTGATTCTCATCAATCAAAGCCTTTGTTCTTCTAAGAATTTATCTCATTCTTTTTCTTCTCCTCTCCTCTTCTCTCGCAGAATCGCGGCTCCTTCTTCCAGACGATTCATACCCATTTCATCTAAAGAATCTCTGTTTTTATCCATTTTTCACTTCTTTATATATATATATATATATATATAATATTTTTCTCCTGATCGATCATTTTTTTTCTTTAAATCGTTTCGATTATCTTCAGCCCCGGTCTTTGAATCCCTCACATGGACAAAATCCATTCTTGTCGATCATTTACTGAAAGATAAAGCCATCTCGATTTGTTCTACTCTTCTTTATTACAGGTATACATATATATATATATATACACACACACAATGATGTACTTATAGAAACTTGCTTTTTCATGTTGTGATGGTTTAATTATTGGAAATTTTGAAAGTTGCAGAGTTTAGTGGAGAAAGAGATATATTAAAGAATGTTGGGAGAGTTAATTTCCAGAATTCTTGTGTAAGTTTCACCAATCTATTTTTTTCTTAATTTATTTTTGTTAATTTTGGTTTTTTTTAGTCTTCATTTTATTTAATTCTTAATCTAGTTTAGACTAACCTTGACGGGTTTTCTTCTTTTTTTTAAAAAAAAAATAATTTTTGATAGGATGATTTTTGGGTATGCATACCCTGCATTTGAGTGTTACAAAGCGGTGGAAATGAACAGAGCGGGGATTGAAGAACTTCGATTTTGGTGTCAATATTGGTAAGAACTCTTTTAGTCTCATCATTGATGAATTTCAAACTCTTTTCTTTTTCTTTTTTTGGGTTTAAATTCTTAATGTTATCGTGGATTTTTCTATCTGTCTTCTTTAATTTTTCTGAGTTTTAATGAGTTGTAGAAAATAATAATAATACGGAAACAGCTTAAGATTTGGTCAAATGTATCCAGGATTTGATTTTGGCAAACAATTAAATTATGACAAAGTCGGCATTAGACAAGGCATATTCTAAGGGGGTTAAGTAAAGACTCTTATGAGTTACGTAATTAATTCGAATTTTTATGCCTTTAATTATGTTATTTCCTTTTGCTTATGAGTGTAAGCAACTAGGGGGTAAGAATGGATTAGAAAGCTTTTGGGAATTGTATTGCTCATGGGTTAAAGCAACCATAAATGGAATGAATTTTTTAGTAAATAATGGATGAGAACGATTTTAATAATTTCCCTCCCCGGACAAAACTCATGTTATTAGTATGTATATTTTGGTACAACGACCCGCAGAAAAACGATAAAGATTTTTATTTTTGGCCCCATTCAATAAACGTATGAGTAATTTTTTTTCAAAAACTAGGTGTCATTATCTGTCACATATCTTAATATATTGCACTAAACGACATCCATCTATGATTTGGGCCTGTTGAAATCAGAGTTGCCCAGTTTGCGAATTTTGATTTAAAAATGGAATTGTTTTTTTTGCAGGATTCTTGTGGCGATTCTATCAGTGCTAGAGAGAGTTGGAGACACATTCATTTCATGGTAATATACTTCTGAAGCATGTATAATAAGCTTTGTTTGTGTTTAAATTGTTGGATATCTGATAATGAACTTTTTCTGAAGGTTGCCCATGTATGGAGAGCTTAAGCTGGCCCTTTTCATCTATCTTTGGTATCCAAAAACCAAGGTACAAAAAATTGCGTATAGAGAAGGGAATTCTCGTATGGTTTAGAATGACTTAAGTTTGATAACAATAATTATGTCTTTGCTTCTGGTAGGGAACTGATTATGTCTACGATGCCATATTACGGCCTTATGTAGCAAAGCATGAAATAGACATTGATCACAAATTACTAGAGTGGAGAGCAAGGGCCTGGGATTTGGCCCTTTTCTACTGGAAAAACTGCACAGAACTTGGGCAGTCCGCATTCTTCCAAGTCATACATTACGTGGCTTCTCAGTCTGGAAGTTCTGGTGGCAACAGTGGTAGTGAGGTACATTTTTTCTGGTCATTTTTATTTAATTCTCATTCTCATTTTCATTCTTAATTCTTTCTGCAAGTTTCATTCGTAAAACTAATTCGTGGTATAGAAACTAGGAACACTTGTTACTTGGCCACATCATAGAATCCACTCACGGATTACTCTTGAGAATTAATTGTTGCCTAACTAGGAGGACAGAATAATCACGAGATGGTTTAAGAATTTCTTTTACTCTCTCATTCCAATCCCCATGATCTTACCAAGAATCATTGATAAAGTCTCAAGATAACACTTCTAAACACCATCTAGTCCCAAACTGTAAAAATAATGCAACATGTCATGCAATATAGACTGAAAGTTACACATACGAATCTGATTCTCTGAACCATAGATTTGATTCTTAGAAAATCACTAACCAAGTTAAACACTATTGCAGAGGACAACCAACCGTGCCATATCTGAGACAACCAAGTCCAAGATTGTTCAATTTCGACCCCACAAAGAAACAGGGTATGTACATATTGATGAAGCTTCCTTTGCAGAGCCTGCTCTGAAACAAGATGGTGTTGCTAACCCAGAAGTCGGTATCCTCAACCAAGCTCGCCAAAGGCTCAGACGCTTCAAACCACTCAATTAAGACTTGTTACACAAATTTGTAGGCAGTATCCTCAACCAAGCTCGCCAAAGGCTCAGACGCTTCAAACCACTCAATTGGACTTGTTACACAAATTTGTACAAAGCCCCACCAAAGGCTCAGACGCTTCAAACCACTCAATTAAGACTTGTTACACAAATTTGTAGGCAGTATCCTCAACCAAGCTCGCCAAAGGCTCCTCAGACGCTTTAAACCACTCAATTAAGACTTGTTACACAAATTTGTACAAAGCCCCAAAAAGGAAAAAAAGAAAAAAAAGAAAAAATACTATTCATTTCATTTGTTTTTTCTTTGTTCTTGTAATATATGCTGATTTCACGTTTTATAAAAATTTGACTTTTTTTAGATGAAATATTCATCAGAGAACACATACCCACCAAAAAAAGAGAGTATAGAAAAATTTGGAATACATGAACAGAAAATGAGAGAGATATCCCAGAAGAGATTACACATTACATTACATTAGCTACCGTTATGTGGGCGTACGGACGCGGAGGTAACTGAGGATCCGAGCAACGGCTCTGGTTAGAGTAGGAATGACGTGTCGGCTGATGAAGCCGAGACAGGACGTGACCGGGTTTTGGGCGGCGGAGAGGCGGACCCAGAGGCGGCTGAGGAAGTGGGCCCCATCGGAGCTGGGCGAGGACGACATGGGCTGGAGGTAGGCCCAGGCGGCCTGCTTGACGAGCCGGTTCCGGATGGAGATCTCGTAGCCGGAGTTGACGGCGGACGCGGCGGTCGGAGAATTGATTCCGGCGCCGGAGGGGGAAGAGGGTATGAGGTCCTTCAGAGAAGTGTAGGAAAGAGAAGAAGGGGAGGTCTTGAAGGAGATGAGCTCGAAGTCCAGCGATGGCGGCGGTGGCCGTGAGGCGGCTGAGCCGTTCTGGATGGGGAAGCTGGAGCTGTGGCGGGGCTTGGCGGTGACGGTGGGAAGAGAGAGCCTGGTGGGGACCACTGAAGTGGCTATGGAGTTTCGACGGCGGAGATTCGATGATGGGAGCTCGGCGGAGTCGTCCATGGTGGTCTCTATTTATTTAATTATTTATTTTATTTAATTATTTATTTGGGGAAGAAAAGTAAAGCCAAAGAAAATATAATAGTGAGAACGAGGCGACGAGGGGAGCGAGGGAAGAGATTCCTTAGAAGAGAAACGCCATCATTGGCTATTGGCTTTTGTTTTTGCAAATTAGATTTATGTGACTTTGGCTATTTTGCCCACATTTGTTGAATGTTGTCTCTATCTTCCTCTTTTGTTTTATTCTATTATATTTTCTTATCATATTTAACTAAAAGATAAAAGGGTCAGAAACTGCTTTTTACACACGTGCCTCTCAAAGTTTCAATGCACATTTCCAAGAACGTTCCATGGATCTCGACTGGGCTTAAGTTGATAACTTTGACAATTTCAATAGTAATGTAATGCTGGTAACATTAGTGATCATGTTTAATCAAAATATTAACTACATGGGATAAGAGTACGATTAAGCCATCTGTTAAATGTCTTGGAAGGCAACTGTAAGATCAAAATCATTTACATTAGTTCATATCTTTAATTTTTGGATTTAAGCAATTATTCATATGCTGAACATGAATTAGGATAGTCATTTTCGAAGTAGGATCTTGGGCCATTAGCATATCAAATAATTTTCATGGAAAAGAAGAATATTAGTTTTAGAGCTGTTATTTTATTTTATTTTATATTATATAACTAATACGAACCGTTTGCTCCTCCTTTGATTTAGTTCCTTACAGATTTGCTATTCAAAGAGCCCTGCACCATTTTCTTTTTTAGCCAGAGAAGGACGGATTAAGCGTCTTAAATTGAACTATTTTGTTCTTGTAATTTAATTAATGGATTTTTTAATGTTCAGATACAAGAATAGCTTTTCTTCATGTTGTCGTATAACTTAACAAATTAAAGGGACCAGAGAAATGTAAGCCTATTGCATGGTTAATGTTAGCCATTTGTTCTTAGTTCTTGTATGGTTTCTACATTTGATTCTAATTACATAGGAATGAGACAATCCATTCCCACAAAATAGAGCAGAAAAAGACAGAATGCTGATCTTTATTATTATTATTATTATTATTTTGGTTGGGAATCAGTCTTAACTCTTTTGATAGTTTATGAATAGTATATGTAGTCAAGTGTTTGAAACGGGTCAAATTGAGCGGCCTAGACCCACTCGCCACATCTCCCCGCTCCTTGTTTCTATGTTTGATAAGAGGAAAAAGGGGAGGGGAGGGAAGGGAAAAATGGGTGGAAAAATTTGGAACGAGTATTTTTTTTTTTCCTTCTCCTAAAATGAAAAGAAAATTTGAAAAAAAAAATTTTGTTAGTGTATGAATAAGTTAAATTACTAAATTATTTTTGCAGACTTATCTTTAAAAAATAATAACATAAAGATAAAATAATCATTTTAAATTAAACTATTTTTTTTTTTTTATGTACCAAATAATTATGGAAGAAAGACACTTTCTTCTCTATCCTGGATATTTTCTTTCCACTCTACCAAATATAGCCACTCTCCACTACCTCATTTTTATTTTTATTTTTATTTTTTGTCTTCAATTATTATTATTGTTGAGGAGAGTCTTAGAATGTTTTATGATAGGTTGGTTTTGCCAAACTACTTGCGATTTCAACCCTACGTATAAATTAGAAACCCCTAGGGAAAATTGGTTGCTTGGTAATTTTGTATGTTTTGTACCACCATATATATAGAGAAACAAAAATGAAAAAAGAGATTCCGAAATTAGGAAATTTATTTAAGGCCGTGGCCGTGTGTATAAATAAACTCATAGCAGAATTAAACAATATGATTGGATGAAAAGTTCACAATTTATTATTCAAACTCATATATTCTATAGTCCAAAAGAATATATATATTATGATTTTTTTTTGCATGGTGTATAAATGGAATCTCATGTGGAGTAATTACGTGGCTGACTGCTAGCTAGATTTTCCTAAGCAAATTACACGTTTTTTTAATTTCATTCTTTTTCTTTTCGCTAAAAACAAAATTATACGGCCTACATTACGGTCCGCGCCTTGACACAAAATACGATAGATATAAAATGGTAAAAAATGGGATATCAAAATTTTGTAAAAAAAACTTACAGCAATGAAGTGGTATCATTTTTAGTCACATAATTTTAAATTATGTGGTCCCACTTTAAACAAAAAAAAAATAGTAACTGAAATGAATGTCACTTATATTGTGTAAATTTTTTGTATAAAATATTAATATTGCTGGCACTACTCGATATAAAAAAAAAAATCTGTATTTACTAACGTAGTGTATACAATTTTGATGTTAATCACAGCCAATTTCAAGAAAAAGAATACGAAAAATACACAAGGGATTTAAANCGTCGTTTGGAAAGCAAATATGAGCAGACAGTATCCATTTAACAAATGTCCAGGTATCAAACATCAAAGACCGTCCAATATAACCAACCGAGTACCTCACATTTCCTAGAACGTGGGCAAATTACTGGACCCACAACAGGAGGCATGAAACCATGAACTGGTCAAAACGACTTCATACGAAGAGCAACTACCCCCAACTTCCCACCATAGGCAACCAAAATCTTAATTATACCCGTCAACCAAATCAGAATTTGACCATTAAAATAAAAATTGATAATAAAAACAAAGAATACAATACTAGACATATCTGTTACCATATTTAAAAAGTCATTAACAGAGGGACCAAATCGTCAAATCATGTCGTTTACAAGAAAACTACACGAAAGTGACCTTACTGTGAGCCCCTCCAAGACGTTCCCAATATCGATCACTCTCAGAAATAGTGCAATTTCCTTTACTTGCTACTTTTCGGTGTGTGGACCTTGTGATCTTTAGGGTCGAATTTAGTTTGTGGATTGGATATAGCCAAATCCTTTTCCTACTGTCCTTCAGTAGAAGCAGGACTGAAACGTGCTAACCATTAGCCCGATTGACGCAACGCACACACTAATACATCAACCACTTGTCGTTGCATGAAGTAGCCACTACCTAAAATTATTTTTGATTTTCATCATCAAATATGGACTGTTTGGCAACATTTCTATAAGTAAATTCAATAGTGAAAATGTCCTTGACATGTTTTGACAAAATCTCCATTATCTATTTCACTTTGGAAAACATAAACGTTCTTAAACAAACCCAAATACCGACGACCTATATACGATAGCAATAGCCTCATCATAGAGACTAGTTTAGTAGCAAACAAAATTCTTAAGGAAAAAAAAGTACAGGGTTAGTTATTTTAGGTTTTGTTTCCTAAGTCAAGCATCACCAACTAAAACATAACAATGTTTTCTTATATTGACTTTTTTAGCTAAACAAATATTCACTTCTCAAGCAATTTCTTATTATAAGGTCTTGTTGATTATACAGGATCCTAAGTTCTGGAAATGCTGCAGGCCATCCTGGGTTTTTTTTAATACAACAAAAATTCTTTTTCAACAAGCTGAAGGTCTAGTTGAATAGAGATGCATCTTTAAACAAGGAAGCGAAACAAGCAAACAAATTAGAGAAATTTTTTGTTACGACGATAATTTTATATCAAACACTTCTGATGTACACCATTTCTTAGAAATAAAGGTTCAATTCAATCTTTAGGCCTATGAGGATCCGTGCTGCTCACATGACAAATCAGTATCCCTGTCTTGCCACGTTTGTCACAGCATTTACAGACCAGTTAGAGACTCCGCATTCCTGAACTTATCCCAACGCACACATCAAATAATGGAAATGCATGCACTGAAATTATGCATCAAATTCAAGCTTCATTTTATGTGTAATTTGAGTGTGCTCCAGTATTATTCAGTGCACTCTACTCATTGCATACTGAAATATCACCCTATGCCTTGAAGATAAGATTTCGATGTTTTATTATACCGCAGGGGTAAAAAATATTACCGAGCTGTACAGTATAAGATAGCCCCCCAGGTTTACCATATCCAGCAGCTTCATTCAAAAGTTTTCGCCAGTGTTCATCAGGCAACCAGCTGGATTCTTCAAGTCATCCTTGATAAACACGAAAGGCCACTGATGTGTGCAGAGATGAGTTTCTTAATTTAGCAGTAGGAAAAGCAAAGTTCACCTCTAAGAGAAGTCAACAGTAGTGTTTGGTACGTTGGTAATTCCTCATGGCGGGGTTTGGGGTCTCGGGGTACTAACATCAGGCATTCCAAAGTCCGGATGAAGCATATTTGCACCATCCCAGTCAACACCAGCTGTAATTGTTGTTAAGGAATTCAGCAACCATACGGTGAACCAAAAAAGGCATAGGAAGGAGGAGATAACATTGAAAGGAAAACAAAAAGCAGCATCATAAAAGCAGGATACAGTCTGTTCTCCACATATCTGTAATGCTAACTTCAGCATCAGATATAAGCCAGTAGTCTGCATCATTCTGATATTAGCAACAAAGTCAGTTTTTAAGACAATTTATAGATTCAAGTATTCAACCATAGAAATGTTGTGCCAAAGAATCTGAAGATATATTAGATATACTATTGATTGAAAACATCTATTATACGTGCCAGTTCAAACTTCTTACAGAAAGTCGACACAAAGTCGAAGAAATTGATGTGTTAGCAACTTAGCATATCTGGTCAAACTACATAAATGCATGTTTCAAGATCCTTCCAGAATTCTTAAGTACCTGATATTGTGTTATAAGCTTTCAAAATGTTTTGTTTTCTTCTTCACTAACTTACCTATAGAAAAACATTAATCAGCATGGTTACACTTACATCCACGTCAGAAGGAACAATCTTCATCATTCCCCCAGTAAACTCCTGTGAAGCGTTAATATCAGCGCACATTTGATGATCTTGTTGTTCCTGAGGTTCAATTTCCTTTCCAGTGCTCTCCACAGTGACCAGTTCTGTTGCTGTGGGTTCACTAGATCCCAAACTAGAAGCAATGGGAAAGTTCGCAGGTGGCTCAGCACCATTTATATCCTCAAACTTCTCTTCAAATTGACTACAAGTTAAGAAAGCAAAGGTTCAAAGGAATGTAGAAGAGAGGAAATATCATTAAAAAAAGTAAAAATCTGAAATAGTTTGTCATTGCATTTAACAGAAAGTACAATGAAGCTGGAGAGAGAAAGATACACCATGTTGTGTGGAATATATTTGAGCAAAACAAATGAGGCAATATTACCTTACGAGGTAGACATCAATGGGACCCATTGTGCTTCTAAGAATGATCCTGTATCTCCTCTGTGGATAGTCAACAGCCTGGTGTATATTGAAAGGGCAAATCACTTAGCGCACCACAAATGATAAAATATGGCACAGAATCTGTAAGAGCAACAGAAATTTTATGCTCTTCAACTTACTTCATCAGGATCTGGGACTTCCAGGGTGGTTCCATGTGGAGCTTTAATTGCTATAAGGGTTTCATTCTGCCACAAAAATAACATAGAAAGTTCAGCATATTATTTAGAACATCATGAAATCAGTCTTAGAAGAGGAATAAATAATAAAAGAACTAATATAAGTGGAATGCAATGAATAAGCTTACTTGGAAGCATGGCAAGCCCTTAATGTCTTCTTCAGTCACAAAAAGCCACCTAAGTAGTAGGAAGGCATCAATACCATGAAAAAGATGTGCAGGCATTAACCAGTCATGCAATAGAAAATGTCATGCAAATAAGGGGGGGAAAAAATAGGACTTACTTTTGGTTAGTTTCATCTTCGCTCAAGTCCCTCAGTCTCTCCTGCATCTCTCTGCACCAGTGTTGAAGTATTTTAATTAACCAACAGTATCAAGTCAGCAACACTGATTGCTTAACAAATTATATCAACCACATAAACCTTATTTGATCATCTAATCTACGCTCTTCCAAGTTAAGGTTTTCAACTTCTGCCTGCACAAAACAACTACCGCATAAGCTGTGATACCTTGTGTTTTGTTGACAATAAACAAGTTAATCTTACATACCTGTAATAAAGAAATGTCACCATCAACCTCCCCTGGTCTTGAAGCGTCAAGTCCCCTAATGAATCATATAAAATCAGTACTTTCACAAGTCCTGTGTTTAGAAAATAAAACAGAAATAACATGATTCTCATTTGTTATGAACTGTCAAATATTACTTCCAACGAATTCTGTTCTTTAGCTTCTTCTCAATGAGACCTATGCCTTCCAGGACATTTGTTATGTCATATATCCGCCTCTTTTGCACCTGATTTTTAAAAAACTTCTAGTCAGTCTCCACTGAATACAGAAGTGCATATATTGAGACGGAAAAATGATTACCTCCAAAGTTTCTGCTGCTTTATTTAGGTCGAGAATGCCATCTTCTGCTTGCTTAATCAAATTGATAAACTTTTTTGTCAAAAGGCCTGGCCAAGACAATATTGTCACCACAATCTCCCTTGACAGCTTTAAAAGCTATATCAAATCAGCGACATTCAAATATAAGGTATTCCAGAATTACCTAGAGAACTGTCATAGCGACAGCTGCCAGCTGGAGTTAAAGGAGAAGGAGAACCTGCAACATACCAGTAAATTCCAGTGAAATATTATCTAGTGACTGAGATTTCCATTATTTCCAGTTAAATGGGGTGAAACTTGTTAAAGCGCATACTATGGAATTTACATTACAAAGAAGGAATTCAACATAAATCTCCTCACCAGCATTTGACACAGGTGTCTGAGGTGCAGATTTATTGCCCTTTGAACCCTTTGACCTATTGTATGTCCTCCCCCCTTTAGCAGAAACTGGAGTTTGCATCGGACTGTTAACAACATTAATATATCCCGGACTGCTAGTCCAATCATGACGATCAACTTCATTATTCTCTAGCGCATTCTTCCGCTTTAACAGCTGAAAAGCACCAATAAGCCATATAACTTCTAGTCAGTAATAGGAAATTAAAGTGAACAAGCAAATACTTAGTAAATGCACAACCATGCTGCCATTACGAAGAACGCAAAATGACAACTAGGTACGACTAGTCCTGCCAAAAGATCAACATACCAATTAACAAACGAGCAAGAATTTATATGAAGAAAACCACCATCTCAGTGAATATCATGCACAAATAACATGATTAATCAAAGGCTCATATGCTCACACATTTAAAGATAACATGTAGCAGAACTACAAACTAAGACACCGCCCACTTCCATAGTAGTATAGAATGATAAACCCAGTTCATAAACGAGGAAAGCTAGCGACTAGTGAAGCAAGAAACTGCTTGGTCAAAAAAATTGACTTAGACCAATTAGAATAGGATTATCATCATATACGCGAACGGAACACCAATCTCAAACTCTAAGCTCATGATGCTAAATATACGCACAATTTAATTAGAATCAAACAAAATGCCTCAAAATCACGACACATGCTTCATTACCAAGCACCACATTGTTTCCCATCTCAACAAAACCCTAAACACTCAACCAAAAAGACGCAAATGGAGATCCAAACACCAGCACCAGAATCATTTCCACATCACCATTCACCATAATTACCATCAAAACACCAAATACTCGCACCAAACTCCAAATAACAACAATAATCCGAAACAAACACACACACACACGCACAAAAACATCCAAAATCACAAGCCTCACAGGGGATCGGACGACAATAGCCTCAGGCTCCTGATCAGCAGCTCTCCGAGCATCGCCGGAGAATCGGTGATAATCATCAGGAGGAACGAAAGGCGGCTTCGTCGACGTAAACGCGAGGTGCCTTCTCAACGGCGGCACGATCTGGGCGGCGCCACCGGAAGCCACCGGCGGCGGCGGCGGCGGAGCAGGACGGCTCGGAGCTCGACCGCCGCCGGACATGGAGGAGTTTGACCCCGATGAAGAAATGGAGGGCCAGCGATTGACCGCCAAGACGATCTAGAGATAGCAGGAGAGGAGTTAGGGTTTGGGGGAATCTAGGGAGGGTTCGGAGGTAGAAGAAGAAGAAGGTGGAGGTTTAGGGTTTAGAAAGCGTGGGAAATGGGATCTAAGGGTCTTAGAGAGAGAAAGTGGAGGTTTCTAGAGAGAGAAGGAGGCGTTAGAGGGAAAGTGAGAGTCTTAGTCTGGTTTTTGTTTATTTTGGTGGGTTTGGGTGTTTTTGGGTGAGAGCAGAAAACGAGGGAAGGAGGGAATTTTAGTTCGGATAGATGTGGAGGGAACCACAGCGGAACTAAATTAATTTTTTCCCCTCTTTTCTATTTTCCTCCCCTCTATTTCTACTTTTTTGTATTGTGACCCCCATGTTCCTTATTCTTTGTCTTTTTCACTCCTTTCCAAAATCTATTAATAATTATTAGCAACAATATTCAAGTTCTTTTGTCTTTTTTTTTTTAATGAATAAATTTATTTGGATAAGAAAACTCCACGGCCTATTGTATCTAATACTTAAAGAATTTCAAATTAATGAAACAAATATTTTATTTTCAAAAGAAAAATACTAGAAACAAACAAAATTATAACCATTTTCCGTCTAAAATTTTAAACCTAATTATGTTTCGTAGGAAGGAGAAATAGAGAAAATGAGAAGGATAGTGAGAAATGGAGTTATATAATAAGAAGAAATTTTATAAAAGAATAGGTTCGGCTATAGATTTCAAATCTTCGGTTTAACCAATTCTTAATCCATTCAAAATTCGAGAGATTTTAGGAGAGAATTTAGTATTCAAGTGGTAGGGTTATCTTCTTTCCTTTTCCTTATGCCAAACATAATTAGATAAAAATAATATAGTTTTCCTTCGTCAATATAGTTTTCTTCCTTTCTTCTCATTCTTTGGGTAACGTAGCTCTCATTTCTTCTAACATACCACATATAGTGCTAGTATAATTTGATGCAAATACCAGTCAGGTAATATATCACGGGCAAATCATATAATAGGCATTGAAACAAAAAATTTAACTAATATGATTATGCAAGATTTGGTAAATGACAATTGTGAACATGGAATAAATATTATTATAATTAATCCTAAATATGGTCTATTTGCGTAGTTGAAAATATTATATTTCAATGTAAGTGTAAATAGTTTCTTTCTTTCTTATTATTCAAAAAAAAAAAAAACCTTCTTTCTCTTACTTCTATTATTCATATCAATCGCTGATGAAGCAAATAATTGAACTCAAATCCCTTATAAGTATTTCAATTCATATCAAACTAATAAATAAATGACACATTATTTGAAAATCTAAAACTACTAATGAGTTTTTCAAATTCATAATTTCGTTTTTAATTTTTTATAATAATGTGACTTTATTTCGTTGATTAGACCTATACCATGAAACTCAAAACTAGACAAAAGTTTTGGATTCCCAATAGTTTACATTACATGTACATCATATCTCTCTCTAGGGGGAAAAAAAAGAAGAAGAAGAAGAAGAAGAAAGGCCGTATCGATTAAGCGTAGATTGTGTAGTTCACAAACAAGAGGGTTGTGTTGCGTTCAAATAGGGGCATGGATGAAAAAGGAAAAGAAAATTGTAGTCTCGCATAAAGTTAGTAGTGACATGAGTGCGAATAACACCATTAGTCAAACTTCAGGGGCAAATGTCTCAACGTGGTAACGGGCGGAAAAAATGTTAAAATAAGCCAGTAAAATTCCAAAAAAACAAAAACAACAAATAATAAAAGCGCCAATGCTTGTCTTAAACGGATTGATTAGTGATCAGTGATTATATGGCATCCATCTTGTCACCCACCTTTTTCTCGTCTCTTTCCCATAATCTCATCAAACGCTCAAAAGCTATTTATTTATTTATTTTTAAATGCCTTTTTTAAAAAATATGAAACGAAAAATAGAAAAAATACAATGAAAAAAAAATCAAAATACTTCAATACTACCATGTTGGTTGATTGATACTGGTCATTTGGCTATGAGAGTGAAGTGCTTGTTTGTATTTTTTTAAAATTCCTTTTCATTATGGACGCGTCTACAGAAGGAGCGTCCCTACGTAAAGCTCTGTTTATACACCGTTTGATGGGAATCTGTGTATAAACAGATTCCCCACAGATTTCTATCAAACGGTGTATAAACAGGGGCCTTACGTAAGGGTGCCCCTACTATAGCCGCCTCCTTTCATTATAAGCAAAATCAACTTAATCTGTTTAGGAAAACACTGCATATATTTAATAATGGAGCCGGAAATCATTTTGAGTGGGGCATGATTACTAGGACTAACATTATTTTTTAATTATTTTCCCCTAATTTTTTATCTTTACATTTTTTTTATTTTATTTGAGTATTTAAAATCAAATTAGGTCAAAAAAAATTTGAAGAGTTAACTTAACATAAATAATTATATAGTTATGTATTTTTTTTTTTTTTGGGATAAAAATGGGCGGGGAATAATATTAATAAAAATTAAAAAGCTTCAATTGCATAACAAATACAGATGATTACAATTTCAAACTCCTCGAAAAAAATAAGACAAAAAGTAGATCACAAACACATCAATAACAAGAATTGTGGGCTATCATAATTCATTAAGAGAAAAAGATAATAATGATCATTGACAAATAATTACCTTCGTCTACTATTAGACTACGTTCTTAGTGGGTAGACTATGATTCTAACACCAAATGAAATCCATGCCTGTTGAAAAAAAAAATCTACATTATAAATCCAAATCAAAGATAAAATTCTCAGATTCAAGATATAATAAATGGAATTTAAAGCTCACACAGATCGTGGGTAATAAAAAAATACCCACAAACACAGTACTACAATCATTTCTAAATCTGGACTTATTAAAAAAATAAAAAATAATAATAAAATAAAAAAAAAAAACCTCTCATCCATGAAAGAGATGAGGAGCACATGAGGGAAGAGGAGGAAAAGCTGGAGAGAAAGACTAATAAAATAAAAAGAAAAAACCTCTCATCCATGAAAGAGATGAGGAGCACATGAGGGAAGAGGAGGAAAAGCCGGAGAGAAAGACTAAAGTACTCTCTCTCCGGCTTATTATGAGAGCGACGACTGAGGTTTTTTGAGGGAGAAAGAGAATGTAGGCTAAGATTTTTTTGAGAGAGAAAGAGAATGGAGGTTAGAGAATTTATATATATATATATATATATATATATGTAATTATGCATTCCGTAATTAATTGAATAAGGGAGTGATTGAAACTTTATATATCAAACGATGCATAACTTGAATTTTTTCAGTACAAACAATAGGAGCATAATTTGAATATTTTTTAATAAAATAGTGCATACAAAATTAAAAAAAAATCCAGTGGATGCTTGGGGCACTTGCCTTCCAGCCACCACCTATCCCCCAGCATGTATTTGATAGTGAACGAAAAATAAAATAATCAAAATTAGCAGTTTCCTAAGACAAGTATTTCTTTCTAATTAAGAGTGTCAAAAAAAAAAATTCAACAACCCGTGAAAGTCTTCCAATTTCAATCCATACCAAGCCACTTGGATAAAATTGGTTTGTTTCGTCAATTTAATAAAGGGGAAATTAGAAAATATATGGTATTTCTGAAAAAAAATTGGAAAAATACGGTGCTTTTGTATTTTTCACGGCGCAGTACGGTTTTTATTAGAAAAATATCGTTTTTTAAAAAATATTTATAAAAATACCACTTTTCAAAATAGTAACTAATTTCTAGTAACCAGTTTCCAGAAATTAGTAACTGGTAATCGAAGATATTTATAATTGGTATATAACCGGTAACCAGTTTCCAATAACCAGTTTCCAGAAACTAGTAACCAGTAACTATTTTAAAAATTGTAATTTTCTAAATATTTTTTAAAAAGTGATATTTCTCTAATTAAAACCGAACAAAAATTGGAAAAACCCTAACTTCCGTATTTTTGTAATTCTTTTCGGTTTTTGTAGGTATAAGTGTTAGAAACCCATTAATAACCACCAGTTTTAGAGGTGCTGAGACAGCCCATTTAAATCATGCACAAATGTGCTTTCATATTGTGCCATGTCGTGCTCACTTATTAGTCATGTTGTGGCGTACCGACCCATAATAGAAAATGAGAAAAGTTCATAAATACTTGTTTTTAAAATTATATTTTTATAACTATCCATTTTTTAATCTTATTTCATAAATACCCGTTTTCATACCTTTTTTGGAGAAAAATAGACCACCACTATTTTACACATGAAATATAATGGTATATATTTCATGCATTAAATTTATACTATGGTCTATATTTCATGAATAAAATTACACTAAAAATTGGTATATATTTTAAAATATATACCATTCATATTTTACGCATGTAATGTGTACTTCATGGATAAAATTTATATTGTAAATGTGGACCACTCGTATTTTGCATATGAAATGTAGACAAAAAAAAAGGTATTTTTGAAAGAAAAAATAAAAACGAGTATTTATGAAAAAAGTTTTAAAAAACGGGTACTAGGTATAAATTTCTCGTAAAAAATCAGTGGCCTAGCCGGCCCACTAGCCCATGCTCTGACATACTGTGCCGACCCATATATCTGAACATGCTAGCCTTTTTGGGGTCAAAATTGGCCCATCTAATTAGTAAATTTTATTAGTTTTAGTGTCCCTTTTATCAAATTTTTTTCAAATAATTTGAATTTATATAAAAATAAATAAATGTAAATTTAATGTAAAAGTTTATCTTAACTAGATTTGTATTGTACCTACTTAATCGTAAATTCATTTTACTTGTCATTGTTTGATTCCAAGTTTGTAAAATCTTTTCTCATATTGTATAATATGTTATTTGCATTTCTTTTCTTTTTTTTTTCTTTTTTATTGTCTTAGATATATCATCCTCCCAATTTTTAATGGGTTACCTAATAATTCCACTTGAGATGCTAATTAAAATAGAAAAAAAAATTAAAAAAAATGTATAAAGGGAAAATAAAATAATAATAATACATATATTTAATATGCTAATGTGTCGTACTTATCATGCTAGCATATCGTGTCGTATCATGCCTGTGGGCCGTGTCGCACTTGTATATGTGCACTGCTTAGCCCTTCGTGCCTAATTCATTGGCCTGATATGGTCCACATGATCATATTGTGCCTGGCACTACTCACAATTTAACGTGTCGTATCGTACCACTGTGCTAATGGGCCAACCCAACCCTCTTGACAGTTCTAGACTCGGTTTGATTGACAATTTTGGGGCGTGAAATTGATTAAATCGAATAAAATATCTTATATATATATACTCTTTTTTGTTGTTATTTTTAGTTTATTATATATATATATATATGAGTATGACCCAAAATATACTCTACTAAATTAAGTTTACCATAAAATTATTTTTGGATGATAATCATTAAAGTTAATTTGTTTGTGTAGATTTTGGGGATGATTGTTTTTAAAACTGTAAGGGTTTCTATCACTTTTACATATAAAAAACTAAAAGAATTACAAAAAACAGAACTTGAACTTTTTTCAAATTTTCATACAGTTTTTATTAGAAAAATATCATTTTTTAAAACTATTTAGAAAAATATCATTTTTTAAAATAGTTGCTAGTTACCAGTTTCTGGAAACTTGTTACTGGTTACTAGTTACTAGTTATATATCAGTTATAAATACCTTTAGTTACTAGTTACCAATTTCTGGAAATTGGTTACCAGAAACTAGTTACTATTTTAAAAAATGGTATTTTTCTAAATAGTTTTTTAAACAAGGTATTTATCTAATAAAAACCGTACCGTACCTTAAAAAAACTTACACCGTATCTTTTAAATTTTTTTCTAAATTACCGTATAATGTCTAATTTCCTCAGACTTTAACCGATAATATTTTTGTTTGAAATTATATAATATTTTACAGTTTTTATGTAGGACAGGTCTATTACCATTTATTGGGTCTGTTTTGGGATAACTTTTACTTCTTAAAGTAAAAGAGAAATTAGGCATTTTACAACATTTTTAGGAAAAAAAATTGAAAACACAGTGGCCTGTGTTTTTTGTAGTTTTGGTATAGTTTTTATTAGAAAACACCATTTTCTAAAAAATATTTGGAAAAATACCTTTTTTTAATATAGTAACTAATAACTGGTAACCAGTTTCCAGAAACTGGTAACTAATAACCAAATGTATTTATAACTGATATATAACTGATAACTAATCACTATTTTAAAATTGATATTTTTCTAATAAAAACCGTACGAAAATTGGAAAAAAAAAAAAAAAAAAAGACCTCCGTATTTTTGTAATTCTTCTAGGTTTTTATAGATAAAAGTATTAGAAATCTATGTACAAGTCCAAAAAGATTTTCTTAGAAAGTGAGTCTATACTTCATTTAAAAGGTCTTTTAATTAAAAAAAGATATTTTGACAATTCATCCAAACACTCTCAAAATTAACTTTTGAGTCCCAAAAGATCTTTGGAAGCCATGCTAAACAGGTCAATTGTCTATTCTGGTCATATTTGCCATTTACATATTCATCCAAGTATAGACTTTATCCTATAAATTAATTAATTAGTTTAAAAAATAATAAAACTATTAAAAGAAATTGATGGGATGTTTAGATAAAGAACCACCTCTCATATCAACTAGAAAACTCCTCAACTTATATTAAGAAGAAGATGGGTGAGAAGAATGAAAGAGAATAAAAGTGAGAAGATGAGTGATCATCATTAGACAAAGAACGAAAACATAAGAGAAAGGGAGTAGGAAAAGAACGAAGAAAATAAGATCAATGGACAATTAAGAAAAAGAATGGGGAATCAGTGACTAAATTTTAAATTTTGATTAAAGATTATGGTTATAGAAATGAGGTGGGTATAACAAACAAGAGAGTGGCAATACAGCTACACCCTTAAATATGTTTTAGCTTATAAGAGTATTTTAAGCGAGAAAAAAAAATGATTAAGTTAACATAAATCACTAACCCCAATTAACTTTGTATTTATAGGCTGACCTAAGCGATTATATATTGTTTGATTTGGTTTGATTCTCTCCTAAATTTTTGTGTAGGTTAAAATGACTAAGTAAACTTTAACTTATTTGTTTATATTAATAAGTTTTGCCTCTAAATAGACTAAACCAAACCCTGAACGCCCCTAGTTATAGGGTCAACAATAAGTAATGTCATAATATGTCTCATCAAGTAGAGGGAAAAAAAAAGGATGGCATAATATGTTACTCTACTGTTGTTTTTTAATCAAATGAAAATATCATTCAATCAAACAAACGTTATGTTCAAATTTGAATTACATATAATCCATAAGTCAGCCAATCTTCTGTGTTTTACAAACAATCACAATTGAAAATTTATATAAGAAATATGGATAACATGCAATTCTACAAGAAATGTAGCTAATTATAATTATATCAGAGATATCTCTTCAACTTTTTTAAATCACCCTCTATCATCTAGTTGGTTTTTCTGATCGAAACTTTCTTTTTTTTTTTTTGGTAATTATCAATACATTTGTTGTCATAATTAAAAAAAAAATCTCAAATAATTGCTGTTTGTAACTCACTAAAACAAGGGGGAAAAAAAAAAAGAAAACCCACACAAACAATCACATGAAAACTACAAAAATATCAAAACGAATACGAATAAGAAGTCTTCAAAGCAAGAAAACAAATGACTAGGATATATCTACATTGTTATATCTATCTATATATATATATATATTTCTCAATTGAGTACTTACAAATAATTGTGTAAATTTCTTATGTTTTATTTTTTATTTTCTGGACTTAGGGTGGGGTTTCAAACTTGTGATCCCATATTATAAGGTCATATGTTTACCACCAAACTCTGTCACATTATTATATTGTTTGGTCTTTTATTTTTATTTTTTTAATTATACTAAATATTTCACTTTATATTCCACATCACATTTTAAATACTACATGATGTGGCATATAATTTACGTTTTTTCTTTTTGATAATGACGTAGGAATCTTGAACCTTGAATTTCAACAATAGAAGTATACATGGTTGACGATTAGGGTAAACACAGTTACCAATTAAGATAAGATTGTAATTACTATATTAATATGTGATATAAACATGTAACCTTTTTTCTTCGTACTCCAAAGTTCCAGTTTCCCATCCGTTATTATCAACTTCTTACTTGGCCAATTTGTTTGACATAAATATATACACATATATATATGGGCACCGATTAGTAAATTTTTCTTTTTATCTATACATAAATATCATTTTGGCTAATTAAAATTTATCATGCACAATTTTTTTATATTAAAAATAAGAGAGAAATGCATTAATAATACACGTCTTTTCATGCACATTATTATAGCCGTTGGATCATCATTAGATATATATAAGTTAAAAAAAAAATACCTATTGGCAACATATATATATATATAGGTACCAACTTTTGTACCAAATTTTTAATACCAACACATGTGGCATGTGATTTGTCACCACTCAATTGGTGATAATGTTTAATATATTTATAGTAAGTTTTAACACATCAATTGGTTGTTGACAAGTTACATGATACATGTGTTGGTATAAAAAATTTGGTACAAAAGTTGGGATGTGTAGTGTTATCCACATATATATTAGATGATATGAGAAATAGAAATTTAAACTTTGAAATTTACGATAGAGGTGAATATAATTAGGGCCTGTTTGGCACAGCTTTCAAAGATCTTTTAGGGCTCAAAAGATCTTTTAAGAGTGTTTGGATGAATTTTTAGAAGATCTTTTTGTATCCAAAAGATCTTTTTAAAGAAGCATGGACCTACTATCTTTTTCAGGAAGATCTTTTTATACTTTTACTTCAAGAAGTAAAAGCTATCCCAAACAGGCCCTTACTAATCACACTAAACCTACGGCCACATATTTGATATAATTTGAAAAAGAAAAAACAAAAACATTTGAATGATTTATGTTAGTTATTTATGTCTTACGAATATCACATTATGTTAAAAGAAAAAGTTTGAGTATTCTTTTATTGGAAAATTAAAATACATTATTTGTCTATACCAAAATTACAGTCACATACCGTAAACTAAATGTATTTACATAAACACTCTTTAAAATTCAATGAAATTACAGAAACACCCATTTTGTAGTTATATGTGACTATTAATAACTGTCTTTGCTTATATCGAAATCAAGCACGGTATTGAAATGGCCAACTGGAGCTAGCTCAGTTGGTCTAAGGTTTGAGAGTTGTATGTGTGTGTTTGGGGAGGTTAGGGGTTCAAACCTTTGTAGTGTTTATGTGTGTCATTTTCATTTAATTTGTAGTAAGTAGTGGTCATTAGTTAAGCCCCACTTTTTTTTTTTTAAAAAAAAAAACACGGTATTGAAATGAACGCTATTTAATTCAAAGAAATTTACACAAACTCTTATTCTTTTAGTTAAATCTGACTTACTAAATTTTCATTTGATTTAAAAACTTTCCATTAAAACAACACTTAATTGTTAAATTAAAACAATAACATGACTTAAGTGCTAAATCTTCACTGATTTTTTTTTTTATTTTTAACACATATGGCGTGTCCTCGTAAATTTGACATAAAAACAAACAAGGTAGGAGTTTTTTTTTTTTTTTTTTCCCTTTTTTAAATTAAAAGCCTTAACAGAGAAATAACAGCAAGAAGACTTTCTAAGTCATTGCTTATTCATCGGCAATTTTAGAATTTATTTATTTCTATTTGTACAATTTTAATATGAGTCACTCTATTGCTATCTCTTTGTCTTCTCTTCTTATATTATTTCTAAAATTACAATTTTAATTAAAATTTAAATATTAACTGCCACTTTTATCTCTCTTATTTTTTTAAAATCCCCGAATTTAATTTTATAGCTCCTTTTTTCCACCCACCTCACACCCCAAGCCCCTTCCTTTTTCTTCTCTCGATACCCACATCATGATTTTTCAAGTTCTCTTTGCTGGAGTGTTTCTATCTCTTTCGACCCAACTCAAAATTACTTATTATCCTTTATTTTTTTTCTTTAATTTGCAACCTTTTTTTATTCTTTTTTAATTACTTTGAGATATGTTTTTGGATTCTCTTAATACTACTTGTTTTTTGGGTACTCAAAATTTTATGGCTTCGTTTGGTATGCAGGATAGGATAAAATATGATTGGACCATTTTAAAGGATTAAATTGGATTGGATAGGATAAGATAAGATAGAATTATAGTCCAATCATATCCCATGTTTGGTGTGCTACTTTTTGTTAGGATAGGATTAACATGTGTGACAAATTTTGAGGTTTAATTATTTAAAAAAATACCACTTTTAAAAATTAATTTAGAAAAATACTACTTTTAAAACTCAATTTGTAAAAATATCATTTTTAAAAACTTATTTACAAAAATACCGCTTTTAATTAAAAATTTGAAAACTACCGCTTTTAAAACTTATTTTTGGAAAAAAAAATATAATTTTTGGTAAGATTATTTGTAAAAATACTACTTATACAAAAATATTTTGAAAAATACCATTTCTAGTTTTACCACTTTTAAAAGTTAAGTTCAAAAGTACCATTTTTTACTACTTCAAAAACATTATATTATTTTTAATTAATTTTCTAATCCCTCCCAATCCCAAGTTCTAAAAAAGATAAGATTATTCTCTTCTAAGGGTATTATTTTTTGAGTGGACTATTTTAATCTAATCCAGTCTCTCTCATATGCATCCACTAAATATAAGATAATTTAATCCAATTCAATCACATCTTTATCATGCATTACAAACGTGGCCTATATGTACTAGTTGTACTGGACTTAGAGCAACTTTCTATTTATTTATTTATTTATTTTTGGTTAAGAACCTACTCCTCTATATATGCATAAGCAAACTAAGACGTTTCTTATTTGTGAGAAAACCATAAATTACTGCTTTTCTCGGCTACAGAGGAAATGAAAGAGAATGGGGATAGGTATAGAAAAAAGAAAAATAAAAATAAGAAAAATAAGTACGTGTAGAAGTGCAAGTGAAAGGAGAAAAGAATAATTAAATTTAAGACTAGTTTAGGAATGACAAGGGTATTATTTTTTCTTTTTTTTTTTTAAATGAATACTCCTTCATAAGGGGGAATTTATTAAAAGAAAGCAAAAATATACCATGAAAAGTTTAAAGATACATTTAGAGGCCTATCAATCAAGAAAATCTATAATAAGGCAAACTTATACAATCTGTATTAGCCAAAAGTATAAGAGATAAGCAGAGCTCCAATACATTTTTTGTCCATTTAAAATCCCAAGAGTAGCCAATCTATCTGCACAATAATTGGCTTCAAGTTCATGATATCATCTATTTTATGGGAAAGAGTACAAATCCAATCACTGCGCAAACACCAAGGAACTTATATTGAAAATGACTGAAGAAGATGAATAACTATAAAGGTAGGCTTGGCAATTTGTAAAATGATATGTCAACACGGCTTGAAACCCGCATGAAATTAGCGGGTATTAGTTTGCCTTAAACGGATTCAGGTCAAAATTAAGTTGAGTTCGTGAACCTATTTACTAAACGGGTCGATTTTAGGTTGACCCACCAACCCGAAATTAACTCAAAACTGATCCGCAATAACCCGTGTATTAAACGGGTAAATTTCAGGTCAACTCATATAATACCTATTTAAAAATTATAATATTTTTATTATGTATATTTGGACTTCTTTTATATTTTTAAGACTTTATTATACATATTTATTGAGATTTTATGTAGTTTTTATTTATTTTTAGCAAATATTTGTGTTTTAATGTCATATAACAATATAACATGTATAAATTTATATTAAATATGTTAAAAAAGTATATTTTAGCTAATTTAGATAAATGGATTAACGGGTCGTATTAGGTTAACTTGACTCGAATATGACCCGTTTGAATAAATGAGTTATACGAGTCATGTCAAGTCAATCAGTTTATAAACGGGTCGGGTTCGGGTTAGAATTTCAGATACGATTGTTAAAAGGGCTGGATTCGGATTGAGGTATATACTGTTATATATGGATAATGACACGACACGAACACGACTTGCTAACATGAATTACCACCCCTATATAAAGGAGTCACTCTCAAGCCAAAGCTTATGCCATCCATTTTAATAAGCAATATTTATGGCATTAATCACAACCCATAAATTAGCTTCAAAAGCAAAGCATTCACCAAAAAAAAATAATACTAAAACAGCCTTGAACAAATCCTCGATGATTTCTAAAGATTTCCCCATCCTCGATGATTTCTAAAGATTTCCCCACAAGCAGCTAGACTAAGAGCACTACAAGCTGATCCATCAGTGTTTACTTTGATCCATCTAGGAGAAGGAAACACCCAATGAATTAGGATGATTTCGGGATTTCGAAATAAGTGTTTAGGCACATTTAACCTCCTTAAAATATGCGAATCTGTTTTAGAATTAAACATAGCTCTCATATTCAGCTCTCTGCCCATTTTAAGAGAACTAGAAATAATTGATATTGCAGCTTTGTAGTGAGGCTTTAATCCCTCACATATAACCTTGTTTCTCATATTCCAAATAGACCAGCAGCCAGTAAGAATAGCCAGGAGCCACATACTCTTTATTTGAGGACTAAATCTAGCTTTGAAAGCTTGATTCAAGAAAGCTATAACTCCTCCATCACAAGACAAACTATGTTGAAATTGAGCAAAAACCCGTGTCCATGTAGCAAAAGCAAAAGAACACTCTAGAAAAAGATGGTTCAAATTTTCTTCTGAATCACCACATAATCGACAACAAGAAACTAACTGGAACCCTTTTGCTTTTATTTTATCATCAGATGAAAGCTTAACATGAAGAAGTCTCCAAGCTTAAAAAAAAAAAAAAAAAGAGAGAGACTAGCCAGGAGGAATAAAACTAGTCCAGATCTTTTTAGCTCAAGAAAGACAACGAATGAGGCCTTAAAACCTCGTAAATTTCCCTGGAAGTACAATAACTAGAACTCGTTTTAGTCCAAACAAGAATGTCATCAGCACCATCTAAAGGAATGGCAGTCTTCTCAATAAGAGCCCAACATTCAGGGAATTTAATATTAAAACAATCTGGAATATTTCAACTTGAATTCACAATAAAGTCAATAACTTTGGACATTAAACTTTTTCTAACCTCCAAAGGAATTCCGATAATATCAGCCAACATAACTCCACACCAATTATCATTCCAAAAAAATATAAAATAGAATGATTACCTATAAGCCATCTAGATTCAGCTATTAAGAATGAATATATGTTTTAATTCCAGGTCATATGGAGGAAGTAAAATAGGAAGAACGAAGGACTGACCTTGCTTTGAAAAATCGACATTTGATATAATGAAAGTCAGAGTCAACGTTAGTGACAATACTTCGGGCCATCTTCCTTAGAAAAGCATTATTATAAGCTTTGAGTTTTCTTATATTAAGTTCTACACGACCAGCAAAATATAATAGTTTTCCTTTCCAATAAGACATTTTTAGCTACCACTTTATCAGCTACAGATCGAAGATGACAAGATTTAGGTTTTCCCTTAAACGTAGGAACTCCCAAATGAAAAAAAAGGGAAAAAAAAAAAAATCTACTCATACCCAAAAAAGAGATGATTTGGTCTGCTCAATTTTCCAATTGCTTGCCCAAAAACGCAAGAGACTTATCCTTGTTCATAAACTGACCTGTAATAGCTGCATACTTGTCAAAAACATCCAGGATAGCATAACAAGTGTATTAAATTTTAAATCTTAATAGAGATTACAACTTCAAAAATAGGTTGCAGAGAGTAGGCACAAGAGTGGTAACAAAAACATATTTTTAATATGAGATAATTGTAAAAAAAATATCTTGAAATATGAACTTTATGCAATTTTAACCTTGTTTTTCGGCTTGTACAAAATTATACCTTCATATTTCAAATTTATGTAAATTTGTAATTTTTATGTACAAATTAGGTGATTTGTGCTAATTATTTTAAGTTTTTTTCAATAGATTTTTTGTATTAGTTAGTAGAAATAAGATGTACTCAATTCATATTTTGTGTTAAGTGGAAATTTGTTGGTCAACTTATATGCAGAAGATATAAATTTACGAAAATTTGAAATGTAGATATATAATTTTATACAAGTCAAAAAGTATGGTTAAAATTGAAGAAAGGTCATACTCTGAATATTTTTTTGTACCTTTTAATATTTATAATAAAAAAGGGATAATATTATTTTTATTCCTCGTATTTTGATACTTTGTTCAAATTGTACCTTGTGTTTTGGTTATTATCAACATTGACCTTTAGATTTGAAATTTATTATAAATTTATACTATAACACCCATTTACAGCAGTTAATTTACCATGATGTTGTTTAAAAAATTAAAAATAAACCATATAAAAACTAATCCGAGAATAAGGTTATTTAATCATCTTGGTAAATTAATTGCTCTAAATTGATATCAATGTATAAATTTATAATAAATATTAAATCTAAGGACACAATATATAAACTGAACAAAGTATCAAAATATAAAGTATAAAAATAATACTATCCGAAAAAAAAGGAGAAATGGCCACAACATATTTTGTTTTTTTCGCCGAGCTGAGGCTATTTTCATAATGGATAACACTATATATCCCAACTTTTATACCAATTTTTTTGTACAAACACGTGTGGTATATAAGTTATCACTATCTAATTGGTGTGTTAAAACTTACTACAAATAAATTAAACATTATCACTAATTAAGTGATGATATATTACATGCCACATGTGTTAGTATTAAAAATTTCAAATTTGGTACAAAAATTGATTCCTCAAATATTATCCTTTTCATAACCGTTGGGAATTGAAGCTTGCAAATAGTGGTGCAAAGGGAATTCAACTTGCCCAAAGAGGCCAGCCCGGCCCATATTAACAGCTTGCCAATTTATCATTTTATCATTAAAGTAAATAAATTTAAAAGAGATTTTAAAACTCATAGATTCCGGTTCCCAAAATGTATGGAGCGGTTAGCCGGGTATATAAATAACAACCATTTATCCGGGCCAAACCAAACCCAAAAGCCAATAACCAGAGAAAAAAAGAAAAAAAAAAGAAAAAACCCGAAAGCCAACAATACTCTGCTCAGCCTCAAGTGCTTATCCTCTCACTCTACTCATCCACCAATCACTATACCATTTCTCCCCATTTCTCCAATCTCCACCTTAGAAGAGAGAGAGAGAGAGAGAGAGAAGAAATGGCTTGTTCAGCTGCTTCCACGGCTCTTCTCTCCTTAAACCCTAAGGCTTTCTCCTCCATTTCCAGGCCCCTCTCTCCTAAAACCCTAACCACCATCCCCAAATCCTTTGATGGTCTCATCCGTAAACCCTTCCACTCCCCGGTTCCTCGCTCGGTTTCGCTCTCTCGCGGCTCCCATTCCAGAAAGAGCTTCGTCGTTAGAGCTAGTGTAAGTGTGTGTGTGTGTGCGCATTGTTGTGTATTATTTATTTTGGGTCTTTTTGTTATCAATTTTTGCCTTCTTTAAGTGTAAAATTCTGGTTCTGATGTGGGTTTTGCTCTTTTTGTTTATTTATTTAATTTTTTGTGCAGAGTGATTTACCACTGGTAGGAAATGTGGCTCCAGATTTTGAGGCCGAGGCTGTTTTCGACCAGGAATTCATCAAGGTGTAGATTATGAATCATGATGTTGCAATATTAATTTGTATGGGCTTATGGACATTGTTCTTTTGTTTGAGTAAAAAGATTTGGGAACGAAATATCTGGATATACTGGTAACATATCTTTTTCTAACAGACCCACGTACAGGATTGTCAAAAGACCATTGTTAGTCTAAGTTTAAGATAACCATGAATTTTATTTCCTTTTGTACAGTCTTATTCTTAGTTGAAAATCTTATTTTCCAAAATGAATGGACCATGTTGTCTGAAACAGCTATATGCTATAATATTTGAAGTAGTTTTTAGTTCTGTTACGATGGAGGAGGATGCCATATATGGTTGCTTCAATGTTACTTTATAATTATTGCATTATACTAAAAATAAGCCTTTTCTTGTCAGGTCAAACTCTCTGAATATATTGGGAAGAAATACGTTATTCTGTTCTTCTACCCGTTGGACTTCACATTTGTTTGTCCTACAGGTTTGTTGACAGTGAACAATTTTAAGTTTTAAGTTTCTACTTTATTGCTTCCTCAATAGTCAATAGTTTATCCACTTCTTTTGTGGCTTAATCCATTTTTGCAGAGATTACTGCTTTTAGTGACCGTTATGCCGAGTTTGAGGCGCTAAATACAGAAGTATTGGGTGTTTCTATTGACAGTGTGGTAAGTAGTGCTTTTGACTATGTAAAGTGATAATGGATATATTTTTCTTTTTGTTTTACACTAGCTGTAAAACTCTTCCTCAAATTGGTCATTCCAAATTTATCTGTCTTGTATGGTCATTTGCAGTTTTCTCACCTTGCATGGGTACAAACAGACAGGAAGTCGGGCGGTCTTGGTGATTTGAAGTATCCACTAATCTCTGATGTAACCAAATCAATTTCTAAATCTTATGGTGTGCTGATTCCTGATCAGGTATACGATCTTTAAAATAATATACTGCTGTACTTGCCATAGTCGTTTCTTTAACCTTTTTTCTGAACTCCCCTTGATATTCCTCTGCCTTATGTTAGTTGCCTATTTGTCAAGCAGAGCCTAATTTTCTTGACCTGAAAAATTTATGTCTAATCTCTTTTAACTCTGAAGTTGCATAATCTATTTCCCATGCAGAAATAGACATGTTTTCTCCCCCAAACTAGTGCTAGCATTTCTGAACTCCTGGAGATCCTTTTACACTCTGCTTGTGGTGGTCATAGGCTCTCTCCACTACCCATTGTTGCTTAATGGTTGTGGCAATAGAGTCTATGCATTCTTATTTCTAGTAGTTGGCTGACCAGTTTACCTGCACCAAATCTGAGATAGATTTTTGGAGAGTTTCACGCAGCTTAATTAATAATATTTTCCTGGTCACTCATTATTTGCATCACTCAGCAGTTTGCTTTTACCGTGTTAGGGTATTGCATTGAGAGGACTCTTCATTATTGACAAGGAAGGTGTTATTCAGCACTCTACCATTAACAATCTTGCCATTGGCCGGAGCGTAGATGAGACTAAGAGAACACTCCAGGTAATACATCCACGATGATAGAATTGGAAGATATTACTTTCCATAGTTTTCCTTCTCATCATCTTATACATAAAGCAGGTATTATGTACTCCTTGTGATTGGTCTCTATTGCTTCTTACTCTTTTGCTTGAATTTGGTTCCTGCAGGCATTGCAGTATGTGCAGGAGAACCCAGATGAGGTCTGCCCCGCTGGATGGAAGCCTGGGGAGAAATCCATGAAGCCAGACCCCAAGCTCAGCAAAGACTACTTTGCAGCAATATAGAGAGAGGGGTTGTATTGAATTGCCTGTTTCATATCAGTGTTAATTAGAAAGGTGTAATCTAATTTTGTTTGTATGATGTTTTTACTTTATCCTTGTGAAGTTTTGAGCAGCGGTTTGTCGAAATAAAGGCGATGAATGGGCCTTGCCCACATTTTCTGTTTCCATCAATGTAGCAATGCACTATTATTTCTTATGTTTAGTAATAACATGCTTGTATTCAAATTGTGTATTTCTTCTTGTTTATGAAATCTATACTTATAAACTCTTAAAAACCAGTTGATGAATCATCTAACTTGAGTTTGAGCCTGTAGAAGGCCAATTTTCATTTCTTTTTTAGGTCCTAGTTAACTCATAAAGGAAGAAAAGAAGGGTTATTTTAGTTTTAAGGGTTATTTTAGTTTAGCTTTAATAGATGAAAACAATTAGCATTAAAAACAACGAAAAAAGATTTGCCAACTATAATTTCAACCTCTGGTAGCTTAGACTGTTAGATTAGACCCAACGTCTGCTTAAGTTGGCTACGTTGCAGAACAAAACTCTTTCTAAAGAAAAAATAAAAAGTAAAAAATGACCCAAGTAGTCAAATTCTGTGCAATAATTTCCAGCCATGAGAAAAAGAAGTTAATTAAAAAAAAAAAAAAAAAAAAAACTAAACCAGATTCTGTCCAGTGAAAAAATCTGGTCTTTATCCAGTTCTGCTCCAAACTTTGGTCCATGCCACTGGCGCCATTACAGGACTGCTAATAGAAGGAAAGCTCAGATAATGGGGGAGAGGATTCTTCTTCGCTACTACCACCATCAGTCATCTTCGACAGTCCCATCAGCGGTCCATCTCTGTAATCCTCATCAAATCCCGAAACTCCAAGCGCTGAAGCCAGTGCACTGTGGCCACCGACGATGGCCGAGGCCGAGGACTAGCATGCCACCACCATTAACGACACGTCGTACGAGAGTGACACCCATATCAGCTTCAGCTCTTCCGGTTCCACAACAACCCCTCGACCTGACCGAAGACAACGTCAGGCAAGTCCTGGCCGAAGCCCGAGTCGAACTTTCGCAGCTCTTTGATGATTCAGTCGGCATTACAGGTGACCCTTTGTACATTTCTTTGTTATTAGCCCAAAAAAGAATAAGAAAATATATATTAGTGACGATTTTGGGTATCTAAGGACAAGCTGAACTAGCTGAATTGGATGGACCCTTTGTGAAGATTAGTCTCAAAGGTCGGTTTTGGCACAAACGTAGCACTGTTGTTGCTAGACTGGGTAATTATCTGAAGCAGAGGATTCCTGTGAGTTATTTATTTATTTATTTTTAATTTCAAATTTTGATTTGTGTTCTGGGAATGTGGTAAGCTTTTGATTATGTCATCTGGGTTTGGTTTTGTTTCAGGAAATTTTGGAGGTAGATATAGAAGATGAGAAACAATTGGATGACAGTCCTGAAAACTTCTGATAGGTACTCTTGACTGGTACTAGTTTATTGGGATTGTTCTTGAAAATTTTTAGTAGATAGCCATATGTGACAAAGGCTTGTTCTTGTTCAGTATTAAATGATTGAGATGAGAATTCAAACAAATTTACTTTGTGATGCACTCTTTCTAGAAGTATTTTGTTTTCTAGGAAGGCATAGGCCAGGAGTGGCATTGCCAGTAGAGATGTCATGGAGTTATTGAAATGAATCATGTTTTTTTTTTTTTTTTCACTAAGTTGTTAAAGAATGCATTGCCATATGCTTAGATCGGTAACCGTGCCTCCTTTTAATGTTGAGGTTTAAGATTCAAATCTGGCGCACCTTATACAAAGTGTTGTTACATAAACTGAGTTGAGTTTGAACTTTGAAGTTAGTTTAGGCAAGGTGAAGCAAAACACGATGAAGAAAAGAAAGAATTTACCGAAGTTTTCAAGGAGAAAGTATGTGCAGAATAGATGCTTACTTCTGAATTCCATAATCCCTAAACCATTGTTGTGGTGCTGCCAACCCCTCAAGTTGAGATTGGTTGTATAAGTGGCCTATTTCCAACTAATGGACTGGATGTTAAGTTAGCGGAGGAAAACATTACATTGATATATAGGTTGAGTTAGTCATGAGCCCTGTAAAGATTACTATGTATGACAATGCACAAACTTTACCTTTGATTGATTCTACCTTAAGAGCCGGAAAGGTAGATTAAGCTACTTTTTGTTTCTTGAAATGAAGTGTTTTTAGCTTTTATGATACAATCAGATACCAGAGGGGCGGGATCAGTGATTGTGATCATTTTTCGTATTTAAGTAACTAGCTAGGAAGAATCAGACCAAACAATCAGGATTTTTCATCAATTGCAAAAGAACAGTTCTAAAAAACAACTTCTGCAGCCTTCAAGTTAGAGTTGTGAAAACTGAAAACTACCAGAATCTTAACAGGAGCTGAATTAGCAGTAGAACATTGCAAGCAAGCTTCTGTATAATAACTAATTAGAAACTACATAGAGAACATAACGTACAATAAATAAGAATCTGCAACAGATTCTACCTATTTCTTAGGCCAATTGTACTCTGTACCACGGCCTCGTGTACTAGATTTTTACCCTCAGGTTGAACTTATACACTACTTACTATAATCTTCAGGGGAAAAAAAAAGGAAGTTGTCATCCTCTTAGCTACTAGAGTGCTCTTGGAATGCCTCTGACTTGAGATTCCATTGTCAATCACCTCAATCTTTCCTTTCGTTCCTTTGTTAAAATTACTATTTACGGCTATGCGAAAACTTTGTTCTTTGAAGCACTGTACCTAAAGCGCCGGAATTTTAGGTTGAGCTATTTGCTTCTTGACATGTGATGTTTTTAGCTTCTATGTCTATGACATAACAGAAGTGCAAAATTAAGCAGCTGCCTGTAACCATCATTTGTAACAAGAATAATCAAACATAACCAAGGATTTACATGACTTGGAAAAGGGACACTATTCCAGTCGTCAAGTCGGGTTGTGAAGACTCTCAGTATTCCTATAAGGAGTTGAATCTACACTAGAACAATGCAAACAAATAATTTAACGTGATCAATATACAGAACATAATGTACGATACATAAGAATCCAAGGGATTCGACCTCTTTCTTAGGCCAGCTATGCTCTTTACCTCGACCTCATGAGCAAAAGCTAAACTAGATTCTCTCCGGCGTTCCCCTTGATCACTATTATTTTCTAATTTTTTTCGAGCAAAAGTATAAATAAGAAGCAAGGTGGTCTTCTCTTTGCTGTAAGAAGGTTGTTGGAACGCCTCTGATTTGAACTCTCCTTTCACTCTCTTTATTTACCTCCTTTGGGTTGTGCTAGTGTCATATGTGTCTTACGAATCATAACCCTCAGTTAGCATGGGCCTCATAGTCTGTAGCTGTAGCATTGCTCTTACACTAACTATTCTTCACCACCCTCTTAGACAATCTCCATTTATCCAAAGAGCAATGTTATTTATCATGATCAAATTAATAGCACGATCTACGTGTCAATTTTATTATTACCAGCCAATAATTATCATTGTCAATTAGTACACTAGGACTCACCGCTAGTTCTCTTTCTCAAGTTGTTATTTTAATTGCACTGACATCTAGATCTTGATAAATTCACTCTTAGGTTAGAAAGCATTTTCCTTGTGGAAATTTGTGTTCGCTTGTACGTTTTACTCGTAGAGAACAAAGAAGTCGATTAGACAGCTTTATTGATAATCTCTCTTCTTAATTAGAAAGTATCTGACGGAGAAGTTGGGTGAGCATGAGAAGGCAGTATGATACAAATAATTAGCAGTTAGCCAACATAGAGGTCCCACTCTTCTGTGGCCCCCCAAAGCAGCTTATTTGGCCTCCCAAACCTTCACACGCACGTGATTCACATTAAGACTGAATCTGATGATAGGAATAGAAAGAGGAGGAATTTCCATTCAATCAGCCAATCAGGAAACAATTTGTCTCATTCTCAGTCCTTCGGCTCTTCTTTTTTGGGTTCAATGTCTTGGACTTGAGCCGACAAAAAGTACACAGTCTCTCGTTTGAAAAGAATTAAGTTAAGAATTGTTTGCAACTTCAGGTTATAGATAATTGACTTCATGATATGCGTCCTTTGTGGCAAAGGTCTCGGCGAGTATAATGAAAGTTGGTTGTATTGAAAGGCTTTAGACATGTGGAAATGTGGAATAAACTATAGAGACCATATTTTACATTAGTCTTTCTTTTATTTTTCTTTACTTATTAAATGTACTTCGACAAATGTATTTTTGACATTTGCGAGTGATTAGATTGTCTTTACAGAAAGGTTAGGAATAACATGTTAAAGCAAAATGCATGAAAGTGAAAATTCCCGAACGGATTCCTGTCCTTTTGGTTTTGGGAAAATGGCTTTGTGACGCTTTTCATAAAGCAAACTTACTTTCTAGTTTCTACAAAAGCTCTTTTTTGGTTTTCATTGTGTACTAATATTTCAGAAATCAATTATATAACGTAATAATAATAAAATTATGAGACACTTCACATTTGTGATATTTAGCACCATACACTAATAAAATAAATAAAATAAATGGGAGATCCACCATAAAATTGTTACGGTGAAGGATTGTAAATAAAATTGTTCCTGATTACTGTGAAGACTTTTAAAATGACGGTATTATTTCACATTTTACAATAGAAAGTGAATGAAAATGTATACAGATTCATTATTTGACAAAACATGTTTTACAATAGAAAGTGAATGAAAATGTATACAGATTCATTATTTGACAAAACATGTACCCCTTGATTTTAGGATTAGGAAGAAAAGGAGCCTTAAGATAAAGAAAGAGTTAACAGAGTGCACTCTCCAAATCTCGAACGTATCACTGTATAGATCAGACAAATCCAACCGTATATACGTCTAAGATTTGGTAATTTACTAGCGTAGACCACGAACGCGTACAAAAGATCTTCCTTTAATTTTCTATTATTGGGATAAGGTGAAGTCGGTGGAACTGGTTTTGGGTATGCTTTAATAACAAAGAGCCAAAACAAATTCAATTGGCATTTGATTATCCCTGGCTCTTGGTCTTTTGACTCCAAAATCATGTAGAATTACAAATGTCTCCCAATACCTTTCATCTCAACCCTACCGTATACAAAGAATATAATATGTGTATAACATTGTTTTATAGAGAGCAGAACTAGTTGATAATATTGAATATTGATTCCTTCACAGTTTCACAAAATGGGAAGCCATAAGCACTTCATTTCTTTCTTTTCTTGTTCTTTTTTCCTTCTGAGACGGGAGTACATTTAGATATACATCAAAAGAGACTGCTAGCTCAGCTACAAAAAGACCAAGAACTTCCTATGCTGGAGAACTACGGTGTCAGACCCGTATATATATTAACTACATTTATAGTAGTGGTATATTACGTACGTGAAACCCAAAAAGACATGTATGATTCATGTAACATGCACATTATGTTTATGTGGCAACTTCTGACTCAGCAACATAATTTAGTCTGTCCACTTCTTCCCACACCAACTTTGAGGTTATTTCATCATACTCTGGAGTGTATTCCTGATCACATACAAAGTAAATACATATTTTTATCCGTCAAATCATAGACTAAAATAACTCTGATATCCAATCAAGAAATTGGCTGCAATGTATTATATATATATCCATACATTTATTAAGGAACAAGTGGGGCTTATCATTATATTTACGGTCAATGTAATAAAAAACTATAGAAGCTTTTATTGTCGCTGTACCTAAACCTATCATTCTCCTCTTAAACTAATCTAAAATGTGTTTCGGATGATTCATAGGAATTAATCATTTTATTCAACTATATTTTATACATATGTATGTATGTATGTATTGTAATGTAGAGGGTTCAATAATAATATATAGTCTAGTACCTCAAGAAGTCTGACCAATTGTTTGGCTGTTGGAGCTGAAACGATAATGCGACGTGCGGTGGGCGAAATAAAGCCTTCATCAACGGCCTTGTCGATGAAGGACAGCAACGAATTATAGTACCCATCAACGTTCAAAAGCCCCACCTACAAAACCATATTATATATTCATTAATCCCAATTGCTTTTTCATATTAATAATTATGGCATTAAAAGAAAATTTAATTCACAATTCATTATTAATATTTTTAAGCCTTGAAACCTCTACTTATATGTCTTGCATGTCATTGTTTTGCGACCTTAAACATATACAAACAACTTCATTAATAATCTATGCCACAAAGGAATCTTTCTCCCATTCAAATGGAGATATCCTTTGTAAATCAAATTAACAACCAAATTATATATATGTAGTACCCTTTCCTAATTAAAAAAATTATTATGAAAATGGCTACTTAATCGAAATGCATATCTTTGATTGCGCAATGGCAAATCTTATAAGCTAATCTTTCCATGTGATTTGGAATTAAATATCACATGCAATGATTCTATGCCCATGATATAGGTCTATATATATATGTATATGTAGTTCTATGTTATACGTATGTGGCATATAGTTTCTGATATATTACATCCATCCCACTCACTAAGATTTCTTTTGATTGATGACCCGTCAAACTTTGCTTTCTAAATGTTGTATGGCTTAAGAAGCTTAGAAAAATAAAAGAAAAGCCGTGTACTTAAAAAGCATGACAAATCATACGTGTATGATAACACCACTTCACATGGAGACAAGGGAACACGGTGGAAAATAATATCTTATTCTGATTCATAGTTTATTAAGTAAAAGTTCTGAGACAGTTCTGCTGAAAGGAACAGCAAATAATTTTTTATTTGTGGATCATCAATTATTACAGTTGAACAACATGAAACATGACCCATGTGAAAGCTTGATGTTTAAGGTGTTGAATGACTTAGAACTATAGAAACTACTTTATGCAAAAATATAAAAAAAGATACATATATATATATATTCTGTTATTATATTATTTCGAAAACCATCGGCATGTTTTATTTTATTTTCTTTTAATTTAGCTACGTTTAAAATGTTTTGACTAATTTTCTTTTAAGTGTGAAATACATATGTCTTGATTCTCTAAGCAATTAAGAGCAGCTTATTAATCTTAATTAAACCGATCATCTTTAAAAAAATTATTATTGATATTTACCTAATCAACTCAAATTATTATTTGGCCAAACTCAGTATTAATTTCTATGGTGATCCTATTTATTGGCTAGCATCCGGGTCCAACCAAGCTTGGAATTAGAGGTTAGAAGAACCATTCTTACAGGTTTCCTGTGGATTCCAAGCTGAGCCCATGTAATGACTTCCAGAAGCTCTTCAAGTGTTCCATATCCACCTGATATTTCATACAAAGAAGAATATTGATATAAGGATTTTGTCTAAGCAATTATAAAGCGAGTCATACTTATATCATATACATGCATACATAATATATATATATATATATGTACATATATATTTTTTGTAATGCATGTATATGAATGTTTGTATGTGGATATCACATGCCATACCAGGGAGGGCAATGAAGGCATCTGCTTGACGAGCCATCTCGGCTTTCCTTTGATGCATATCCGATACGGTTCTCACTTCTCCAACAGTCTCACCAGTTATCTGTAAAAAAATAGAAAAAAAGCTCCCCATTATTAATCAATATCCTTATTCACTTACAAGGCTATTATTTAATCAGATTATGTAAAGAGAATAAATGGCGTTATTCTATCCAAATTTTAAGAAAACGGGATAATATGACTTGGAAGTTTGAATGTGTATGTACCTCTCTCGGCATTAAGGTCTTTGGAATAACCCTGCAAAGTAATACGTGAAAATGATTTAAGTGCTTAGCGCATTATTTCATTTAAAGACTACAAGCATGAATTGGAAAATGGGGGAAAAAAAGAAAAATGAAAGAAAGAAGCAAAGACGGGTTTGTGATGGCTTTCTATATGGTGTGTACTTTGTATCATGAGATCTTTTTAGACAAAATTAATGAGGTGTCCCTTTTGGGAAATTAAAGAGATAAAGTCAGACCAGTCACTAAAAAGTTTCCAAACTTTCTAATACACTTTTTGGCCGATGATCACTTTCTAACTGGTAAGTTGCAGTTTTATGCTGACATTACAAAGACCAAAACGGATTCAACTTTATCCAATACTTTAAAACTAGAGAACATTGCCTCCTCAAGTAGATAAAACCTTAGTAAATTGACACTATATTATTTAATCTCTATAAGAGCCAGGATCTAAAAAAAATGAAAAAGATAGACTTATTGTCCCATTAAGAAAAACAAAAAAGAACATGCGCAGATGTTATTATGTCTGGCCCAGCATTTGATCCCATGATGTCTCCCTTTGAGACTTCTGAGAGAGAGAGCCCCACTTCATAGATAGTTGGGAAGAATTTGCAAGGTTCAAGACCAAGTAACAAAAATAATTATGTAAGTTCCAACAACCTAAGTAGAAGATAATTATGGGTTTAGAAAAATTGGCCTTAAATATATATTTTTTCTGTACTACGAAAACCCATTTCACTTACTTGAAACTCAAACTTCAAGAGAGAGAGAGTTGAGAGACAAACCCTAGAACATGGCGCCCACCATCATGAACTGCCTGAGAAACAAGACCCATCAATCCCACGCTTCCACCTCCATAGACCAAATCAATCCTTCTCTCCACCTTTCAAAAAAAAAAAAAAAAACACAAATATCGAAATTAAAAACCATTAAACACATGTCACAGAACCCATCATGAGAAAAATAGTAATAATTTAATTTCATGTCTCATTTTAATTAATGAATGTGTAAATGGTAATAATGGTCTGCGAATAACAAAGTTGACACCCCTAGTGGAAGACTAAGGCTAATGAGTGAAATAATAGTAAATATTAATTCTTGATCATGAAACCCCAATGCCCATAAACAAAACTCATTGTGTGGTGTTTTTTTGGTCATGGAGGGTTATCGAGAGCCCAAGGTATAAGGAACACGCTCAAAAGAGCTTCTACTCATGATATCAAGGGAGCACGTTAGGTTCCCTGTGGAAAAGCAGGAGATTATTATTTATTTTCTAGAAATTAAGATAGGGAAAAAAAAATTTAAACAGAGATCATGCAAGAAGTCTGCTCAACTGACAGGCAGGTTACAGCTAGCAAGGCCCTCACTCTTCTCTCTCTCTCTCACTCATTCCTAACATGAACCCTAAACAAAACCTTTTGATCATCAACCCTAGTTAGCTACTATTCTCAAATAATCATAATCCCATGTTTAGATATATAGAGCTTTGTTACGTTTCAAAGCACAATCCCACTTGAGAAGGAGAGAATGAACGATTAAATAAGAAGAAAATTCAAATAATGCAAAAAAGTGGGGGAAAAAAAGAGAGAGAAAAAAAACCATGATCAAAATAGTCGATTAAAACCCCATTTGGGTATCTGAAAAAGTGATTTATATCCGAAAAGGACTTGTGTGTATAAGAAGAATATGCAGAAAAAAGGAAATGGGTTTCAGAGGTATGATCGAAACAACATTCTTTTCCATGAAAATGTTCAGTAGGAATGAAAAAAGAAAAACAAAAGAAAAAAAAGAAAAATGTGAAATCATGTAACAATTTAGAGAGAAAAAAATTTAAATAATTGTAAGTATATGTACATATAAATATGTACCAGTTCTTTTCCGAGCTCAACTGCAGCTTCCTGGTAGCTAGGTTTCTTTCCTGAACTGCTACCACAAAAGACACAAATCCTCTTAAACCTTGATTTGGTCGATTCTTCCATATCTTTCTTTTTGATCTCCTTTGTTTTTTCTTTCTTTGGTTCTTTTTTTTTTTTTTTTTTTTTGGGTTTTGTTGTGGTGTTTGGTTAAGGAATATGATGATATATCTCTCCTTGGACCAAGGAGCTATAAGGGGAGAAAGGGTTGAGAATGAAAACAAAGTGAGGATTTGTCATTCAATTTATAATAAAGCTATAGCTCACCTTTGTCTTTGCAGTAGCTTATTCAGACTCACATTCAATACTCGATAACTCCTTAGCCAAGTAAATTTTAATATTATAAAATTATGAAGCGCCATATATTTTTTTAATATTATTCTATTGAAGGTGGAAAATACGATTGTCTTTCTATAAAAAGAAATATATTATACAAAGTCGTTCCGAAATTTATATTCCCATTGGGAGGTTTTTCTACTTTCATTATTAATCTGTCAAGAAGTAATAACTCTCTGTTTCGCATGTAGTTTGATCTCATGCACTTCATTCGTGGTGTACCAACACGTGGTTTACAGTTACTTTCATCGGTGGGATCCATTATTTTTTTCGTTCTTAACCAATCAATTTTAGAAGTAACAAAGAATTAGCACCCCCCCACACCCAAAAAAAAAAAAAAGAACGGACAAAAAGGGTTTATCTTAATGTAATAAAGTACTATAGTATAAGTCAAATTAAAATCATTAATATGTGGAATTAAGAATTCAAAAAGTGCATTTCGGATAAAGGTCTACCACAAAATTCCGTAAAAGAAGAAAAAAAAAAGTAGTCGAGACTAATGTTATAACCTTTTCATACATGCAAAGGAAAGAAAAATATCATATTAACAGATTGGCCCGTTTTCTCCTGAATTTTTTACTTACTCTTTTTAATCATAATTAATTTAAGCGTTTTAGAGATAGGAAAATGCATACAAAGTTATGGACAACAATAGTCTTGATTAAACAAATCGAAATAGAGCGTAGTATTTAATTGACTAGCTAGGCCAGGCCAGTCGTATTAAAAAGTTAGCTAGACGCGTATCTTTTAATTTAAATGAGGGTTTATGGTAATTCACAAATATGAAAGATCCGTCTTAATTTGTTTGTACCTAAATCCAAATGAACTATTCTAGCAACAATTAAATTTTTTTGAAAAAAAATATGTATCGAATCGCTCTTTTATAAGGTTCTATGATAATGATTTTGTCTTCTTCACATAGCATGCAGCTCACGTGTAAACCCCATTTTTGGGTGCGGAAGCAACTTATATAGAGACATTAAATTTGTATTAAAAAATTCTATGTCGTGCAACAGTTGCTACATTTTCTATTAGATTAAAAAAATGTTATTGTATTTTCAATGCATAAGAAGGTACCGGGTGTTATCGCATGCAATATGCTTTAACAAATTATTTATATATGTATCTGTATATATATATATAGGTTACCAGTTCAATAGGTAATTTTTTTTTTTTTTTTTACTTATAGGTATGTATTTTTTTTTTGAGTCTTTGGATCATTATCTAATAGTGATCCAACAGCTATAATAATGTGCATGAAAAGACGTGTATTATTAATGTTATTTCTTAGACGTGTATTATTAATGTTATTTCTTTCTCTTACTTTCTAAAAATATGCATGATAAATTTTCATTAACCAAAATGATACTTATGTATAGGTAAAAAAAAAAAAAAAAACTACTGGATTAGTGTCCATATATATATCCCAAATTTAGCTTTTCAACGATGATGTATAAGTGAAATTTCATTATGTAACGGATTCTTTTCCGATGAAACCAATATATGATCGTAAGAATAATATGGATATTAACTAGTATATAAGCTGATATTATTTCCCCTTTGTTAATTCATGAAATTTCTCTATCTTCGATAACTCAATCCGAGTTGCAACAACTTTTTTTTTGAAGGTTAAGTTTGAGTTTCAGTCACTACAACAAAATAATAATAGAACGGCGACAAAGCATAATGTCGCCGCTTTAGATCTAAAGCGGCGACAATGTCCCCGCATTAGAGTCGTCGCTATAAGTTCACTGGTATAGATACCTAAAACGGCGACACATGTAGTCCCCGTATTAGATAATTTATAGCGGCGACAGTTGTCCCCGCTAAAAAGTCGATAATTGCCATCTGGCATAACAATAGCGGCGACAAGTTATCGCCGCTTTAGAGTGAATTTTTATTTTTATTAAATAATTAATTAAATTAATGATTTAAAGTGGCGACAAATTGTCGTCGCTTTAGAGTGAATTTTTATTTTTATTAAATAATCAATTAAATTATTTTTTCAATAATTAATTAATTTAAATATTTATGTAAAATATTTATTTTTAAATATTTATTTTTTAAGAATAAAAAATAATTCAAATTTAAATAAATAAAAATTACACTAAGACAAACAAAATAAATTAATTATTACTATAAAAATAAATAAAGTAATATTTTAAATGACATTAATATTAACTAAAGTAATAATTTATTTTTTATATATAATAATAATTAAAATAGGTCTTATTTTACAATTAAAATGACTATGTATTTATACAATATTAAAACTAATTTTGCTTATACTTTGAATATAATTAAGAATAATTATAAACATATAAAATATCATCTAAAAATTCCAAAACGATAAAAATATACAATAAATTTATCATGAAAAGTTTCACTAAATAATCATAATTATAATTATAATTTTTTCAATCCTAATTTCACAAACTAACAATATTAAAACTTTTCTAATTATTCTAAATTTTCCTAACTTTTTACTCCTAATATCACAAACTTTTTTCTCAAACTTTTTAAATTTAAATTTTCATCCAAAATTATCTATAATCAAATTTTCACAATATTCCACACAATTACAAAGTTAATTTTCTAAAATATGCCACATATTAAAATTTTACATATACTAAAAATTACCACATATTTTCTATTAAATAACAAAAAATCCTATAATATAATCCTAAACTAAAAACCAAAATTCACAAAAACTTCACAAACACCAAAATCTAATAATCCACATCCATCAAATCACAAATATCCAACAAAATATAAATTTCTAACATATTCATTTTTTCACCAATATATTAACAATTACAAAATTCATCAAAAGTTAACAAAAATAAATATGCTAATCTCTCTTATTTGTATAAACCCAATATAAATTATCCAAATATATTATACAAACATAAAATACAAACAAATAAATAAAAATTAAATTTTCAACTAAAAACTAATTAAATAAATAATAAATATATAATAAAAACCAACCTTTGAGAGGAGGAGCTAAAGGAGATGATGGTGGAGGGAAGAAAAGGCGGCAGCGAAAGGTGGAGGAGAAGGAGGAGGCGGCGGCCGGAGAGAGAGAGAGAGAGAGAGAGAGAGAGAGGGAAAGAGAGAGAGAGGAAGAGAGAGAGAGAGAGAGTGAATGATAGAATATGAGAGAAAGAGATAGAGAGAGAGTGAAAGTTAGAAAAAAAATGAAATGGGAAGATGAAGCGGAATTGCAGATTTGAAAGGTTTTAACATTTAAAGCGGCGACATTTGTCGCCGCTTTAGATCATATGTCCCCGCTTTAGGTTTTTTCCCCTCGGGAATATATTTTCGGCGGTCAACTAGACCGCCAAAATTTTCACGAAAATTTTAAAGCGGCGACTTTAGAGTTTAAAAAGATTTTATTATTTATTATTTATAATTACTTTCATTTAAAATTTTATTCCAATTAAAAGAGCTAAAGCGGCGACTATTTGTCGCCGCTTTAGAGTTTAAATAAAATTAAAAAAAAATAAAAAAATCTAAAGCGACAACAATTGTCCCCACTTTAGAGTTTAAATAAAATTAAGAAAATAAGAAAATCTAAAGCGGCGATAAT